>PCFQ01000078.1:360774-372813 GCA_003063905.1 Chlorella sp. A99 | reverse complement strand
GGGGGGGGGGGGGGGGGGGGCGGGGGCGCGCGCGAGGGATGGGGCGCTCGCGACGGGTAGGCGTGGGGATGGTGGAATGGCAGCGCCGACCGCCTCGGCCCCCTCCCACCACGCGCCCCTTCCTCCTCACCACCTCGGCCCTCCCTCTGCCGCCCCGCGCCTCCCAGCCCGCCCCGCCGACCGCCCGCGCCCTCGCCGCGCCCTCACCCACGCCCTCGCCGCGCGCGCACCTGTCCGCGCCGCACCATCTCGCTCTTCTGCAGCTTCTTCACCGCGACCAGCTTGCCGGTGGAGCGGTCGCGGCAGATGCGCACCTCCCCGAAGGCGCCCTTGCCGATCAGGCGCAGCGGCTCAAAGTCCTCCATGCTCAGGCGCTGGCGCTGGAGGCGCGAGTACTGGCGCTCGCGCGCCTCGAGCTCAGCCAGCGCGGCGGCGCGCGCCTCGGGGCCCAGCTGCCCGCCCTGCAGCTGCTGCTCCAGGGCGGCGCGCCTGGGGGCCGCGCGGGGGCCGGGGGGGGACGGAGAGGGGCGGTGAGGGGCGCGATCAGCGGGCGGCGCGGCGTGCCCGCGCGCCGACGGCGCCCCGGCGGCGCCCGCCGCCTGCGCGACCGCGCCCCCCGCCCGGCCGCCCGCCCACCTGTCCTGGCGCTCGCGCGCATTCTGCGACTGCACGCGGTAAAGGTGTTCGATGTAGATCTTGGCAGTTTTGGCCTTCTGAAGCACCTCATCGCTAAAGTACTCGTCCACGTTCATTTGCACGGGCTCTGCCAGGCAGCCCCTGGCGCGGGCCGAGCACGAGGCCCTCGACCGCCCTCTGGGCCCAGCGGCGCCGCGACTGCCGCCGCGCCCGCGCGAGCGGCGCTCTGCGGCCCTCCTGGAGCGCGGCTGGCCGGCCGCGCGCTTCTCTCTCCTCACTGCACCGCTGGCACCTCGTTCCTGCTAGGCGAGAGGCGCGGGAGGCTTTTGCCTCCCAGCTGTGCACAGCCGATGTGCTGCAACAAGCGGCGGCCGAGGGGCGGGCGAGCGGGCGGGGTGGAGCAGGTCTTAGATCACACGCCTCGCCCTGGCGAATGGTGCATCTCACTGCAGTTCCCCGCCCACCTGGATGGGCTGCTGCGAACGCAGAGGAACGCCTTTCGGCCTGGTGTCCGGTGCCGATCGGGGGCTTGCTCCTGTACAAATGAAGCAAGTGACCCGCTGCACCAACGAGAGCTGTCAATGCGCTAGAAGGCGGTTCCTCAACTTTGGAAATCCATCAATTGCAGGGTCTCTGCAGCCCATCTGATCTTCCAACTTCATTGCAGCAGTGAACAAGCCCCAACAGCGTCAACAACTCAGTGGAGTTGCTCTCGCCCGCCACTCCCAACGCCTGCGACATCTCGCTCGGTGCGATGGTGGCATGGGGAGTGCGTTGCGAGCGATACGCGGCTCAGAGGGGCGGCAATTGTGCTCCCGCCACCTGGCGCCGCCCGCCCCCTCGCAGGCGCCTCACCTCAGCCCACCCCCACCCCCCCAAAACAAATCGTCGTCTCCCCTCCTCCCGCACCCGCCGGCATGCGGCGCCTGGAGGGCCGCGTGGCCCTGGTCACCGCCAGCACGGCGGGCATCGGCCTCGGCATCGCACGGCGGCTGGCGCAGGAGGGCGCGCGCGTGGTGATCAGCAGCCGCCGGCAGCAGAACGTGGACGAGGCGGCGGCGGCGCTGCGGGCCGAGGGCCTGGACGTGGCGGGCACGGCGTGCCACGTGGGCGACACGGCCCAGCTGCAGGTCCGCGGGTCGCGGCGGCAGGCTTGCGCACGGCGGCGCCTGCCGCGGCCCTCCCACACGCGCGCCCCGCCCTCTGCCCCGCGCCCCGATCCTGCAGCGCCTCGTGGACTTCACGCTGGCAACGTATGGAGGGCGCATCGACATCCTGGTGTCCAACGCCGCCGTCAATCCGACAAGCGGGCCCATCCTCGACACCGACGACGGGTGGGGACCGGGCGCGAAGCACACACGCACCTGGCCGCCTTCCCCCACTCGCCCCACCGCCCCACCGCCCCACCGCCCCAGCACCACCACACCCACCCACCCACCCACCCACCCTCGGCCATGCACAGCGCCCTGGACAAGATTCTCGACATCAACGTGAAGAGTCCGGTGCTCCTGGCCAAGGCGGCGGTGCCCCACATGCGGCGGGGTGGGTGCGGGGCACAGCGCGGCGCGGCGCGGCGCAGGGAGGCGCCAGGGCCAACGTGGGGGGCGAGGAGCGCGTCGGGCTGTTCCAGCAGCTGAGGGCGCAGCCCGAGTGGGAGGCCGAAGGGCTAGGGCAGCGCAGCGCGCCGGAAGGAGGGGCGCAACGCGCGGCGCGCCTCCTGCCGCCGCTGCGCCTCCGCAGGCGGGTCGGTCGTGTTTGTGAGCAGCTACACCGCGTTCAACCCCACGCCGCCCATCGCCTTCTATGCGGTGTCGAAGACCGCGCTGCTGGGCCTGACCAAGGCGCTGGCCGAGGAGCTGGGCCCTGACGGCATCCGGGTGCGCCGGCTGGGGAGGGGGGGCACCCCAGGAGGAGGCGGCAGCGGTGTGTGGGTGTGGGGCGGGGCCGGCCGCGTGCGAGGGCGCTGCGCGAGCGTCGGCGCGGCAAGGGGACGGGCCGGCCGACGGCACTCTGCTGCGCTCGCAGTCCTCCCGCGCCCGTCCACGCCACGCCCGTGCTGAGAGATTGCATTGTGGAGACCTGGCCGCTCGCCCCGTGCCGCCGCCGCAGGTCAACTGCCTCGCCCCCGGCATCGTGCCCACCAAGTTTGCTTCGGCGCTCGTGGCCTCCCCGGAGCTGGAGGAGCTGAACAAGGCGGGGAGGGGGCCCTGCCCGCGAGCCGCCCCCCGCGCATTGCCTGCCCGAGACTTTGCGCCCTCTTGCCTGCTGGGGCCCGCGCCACTCCTGCGCTGGGCCCGCGCTGCTCCAACGCAATGCTTAGCCCAAGGCTGTTTGCTGCCACGCCGCTGCCCGCAGTCAAAAACGCTACTCGGCAGGCTGGGCACACCTCAGGTTGGTGGGGGCCCACCAGGCAGCACCCGCCGCGGCTGTGAAATCTCGCCGCCGCGCGGCGGGGGCCGACGCCGCTCGCGCCCTCCCTCCCCGTCGCCGCAGGACATGGCCGGCACAGTCGCCTTCCTCGTTTCAGACGATGCCAGCTACATCACCGGAGAAACAATCGTCGTTGCAGGCGGGATGCAGAGCAGGCTGTGATGACCTCCGGTTGCCGCTCTGCTCGCCAGTCGCCGCTTGAGCTTCACGCACTCCATGTGCAGTCTCATATTTGGACAGTGTGTAAGCTCTGAGCGCTTCCTGTGGGCGCACACTGGAAGTGACCGCACAACGCAACTGCTGACGTGGCGGCCCGTCGCCACCAAGCCACCAAGCCTTAATAATCGATTGTCTCCTGTTCTAATTTCCTGCCTGTTGCACACTTGCACTGCTCACACGGACACCAGATGAGAGCTGGCGTGCTTTCGCTGCAGATTCGAGGGCTGGAGCCAGCTGTGAGTCCAGCCACGCTGTTCGGCATCTCCTGCGATCAAGTGCGACGCAAAATATGCAAGGGGCCAGCAGCGATGTTACACCGCCGCCTACCCGCTCACCCAGCGCAGGCGGGCCGGCCGCTGCCGTCGGGCGCGCCGCTCCGGCTGTGCGCAGAGGTCAGCGAGTTTGGGAGGGTGGAGACGGAGGTGCCCGTGTGGGAGGGGTGGGCCGCGTTGGAGTCGCAGCCAGAGCTGTGCCTGTGCGTGGGTCCCGACCCGCCCACCACCGCCGCCGGGCCACACCTCCTGAGGCTGGCCCTGTGGACGGGCGGCGGCAGCAGCGGCGACCACTACCTCGCCAGCGGCACTCTCAGCCTGGAGGGACTGCAGGATGGGGAGCCGCTCTCTGCAGCTATTCCCTTGGTCGATGAGGTGGGTGGGGGCGGGTCGATGAGGTGGCGGGCGATGCTGGCCAGCTATGCGCCTTGCTGCATGTGTTGCCTGCCGGCATCCAGCGGCGGCTGGCAGGGCCGCTGCTGCGCACAGCAGCGCTGCCCACGCCCGTGCCCATGCCGCTGCAGGTGGGCAAGCACGCGGCCACGGCCAGCTGCCAGCTCCGCCTGTTCCACTCGCGCACCCCGGGTGAGCCGCGCCGGCCGTGCCGCCCACGTGCTCTGCATGCCACACTGGTTCGGTCGGTGCGCTGCCCTGAGGAGTGCACTGCGGTGCTACATGCCCGCAGGCAAGGTGCGGGACGAGCTGGGGGTAGAAAGGATCGACTCTGACCTCCTGGCGCTGGGAAGCAGGTGACCCGCCTCGCTCGAGAGCGGGACTCGGGCGCCGGCGGCAGCCCCGCGAGCCACGCCAGTCTGCCTTGCACCCAGCGCACTGCTCGAGTGCCTCCCTCTGGGCAGCCTCCCAGCCTCGTGACCCCTTGCCACCCTGCTGCAGGGAGGCTGCCAAGCTGCTGAACGAGCGGTCGCCCCAGTCCCCACGTGCGGCGGCGGGGCGCCGCAGCACGGCCGCAGAGACCTGATGTCACTGCCGCCTGGCCTTGCTCCCCTTGCATACTATGAATACCCCCACAACGACTGCACAGGCGCACCACACAACACCTGCACACGCGCACCCACATGCTGCAAACACAGGACAGGCCGATCAGGACACCTCGCCACACAGTTGAGTCGATACGCTCCCTGTCACCACATAGTGTACACTGCCGCCTCCCCCCCTGCGGCACCCTGTTTCCCGCGCCCTCAGAGCATCACGCCATACGCCGGCTTGGACGGGTCGGAGAGGCCGCCGCCGACCAGCGCGTCGCTCAGGGGCGTGACGGGCGCGGTCGCGGGGAGCCCTGCGGCACGGGGGCTCGCTGCGGCCTCGCTCCGCGGCTGCAGCACCCCCTCGCTGATCAGCTTGCCGGCGGCGCTGCCTGCGCTCCAGGCGCGAGGGGAGGCAGGGTGAGTGGGGCACGCACGCGTCGACAGCAGGCGGTGCATGCCGCACCAGGCGACAATGTCTGGGCGGCGCAGGCGCGCCAGCGGCAGTCGCACCAACAATCGGCACTGCCCTCTCAATCTCCAGGCCCAGATGCAGGTGGCCTGCCTCCTTGCCTGCACGAGGGTGCACACTCAGCCTGCATGTCGTCGCATCGTGGCGTGCAGTCTCGGCCCACGACAGGCCAAGCATGTGGCCTTGGCTGCCTCTCCACTCACCCGTCCTGTCATGGAGCGGCACTGTCACCTCCTGCCGGCCGCCCGCGTACAGCCCATCAGTGAGCAGCGTGGTGCCACTGGCTAGCAGCCTGCGACGCAGTGGGCCACAGGCAGCGCTCGGCAGCCAGCCAAGCTCAGGGGGTGGCACGTGTGGCGCCATCACACGCGGACCGCGGCGAGCAATGCCTGCGTTTGACACTCTTCACCGCCGCACCTGTCAGGCAGGAGGGGCACCTGGCGCCAGACCTTTGCCAGCAGCGAGGGCGGTGGGGCGCCGGCGCGGGGCGGCGCCAGCTCCACCGCGAGCACCTCGCTCCACACCTGCGCGAGCGGCGGCGCGGCATGTGGGCCGCGGCAGGTGGGCCCGTGCACCCTGCAGCCGAGGGCTGCAGGCCTGCCCAGCGCACGGCGGCGATGGCCCTGTTTCAGCGCCCCACGCGCACGTGGCCGCTCACGCATTCGCAGCCTCGCATAGCAGCGGCGCAATCTCTGTTTGCGCCTCCCAACGCGCCGCCGCACCGGGTTCTCGTCGGTCGCCCTCGTCACTCCGCTGGTCATGCACTTGCCTTCAACCTCGATCACGACGTAGGTCTTGTCGCCAAAGAGGTCAGGCCTGGAGCCGTGCAGAGGCGGCGGAATGGCATGCTGGCGGTGGCATGGCGGCGGCGGCCGTGCGGCCGTGTGCCAGCGGCGCACGGGCTTCAGCGCGGCCTCACCCCGCCACGCCGTGGCCAGTGCGCACAGTGATCAGGAGCCGGCGAGGGGTCGTCATGCGCGACGGCTGCACCGCAGGTGCGGGGCGGGCGTGGGGAGGGTGCTGAGCGGGCGGCGCTGCCACCAATCGGCTTCCGCGCGCCCGTACTTGCTGCAGCCCTCCCTTGTGTCAGGCGCTGAGTAGGCAGTGTAGCAGGCAGGCGGGTCCATACCTGCTTTGGCAAACAGGCTCTTTCCCTCTGTTTTGCCAGTCCAAGGCGCTGTCACACTCGCACTACAGGTCAATTTGCAGTAACTCCCCAGCCACACAAAGCGCCAACCGTCTCAAACCACTGGAAGAAAGGAGGGGCTGCCCCCGCGTCAGCCCCCGCGTCTTCTCCGGCCTGACCAAGCCAGCGCTGGTGCACGTTATGCATGTTGCATAGCTGAGCAGGTGCTGGGTAGGGGGCCAGCGTACACAGGGCATGGCAAGCGCTGAGGGCCCGAGTCGGGCCTGAGCCGGGTACTGCCGCCGGCACAGAGCACGCGTCAAAGCTGACAACACGCTGGGCGCCCAGTGAGCCCCATGCGCAGCGAGGCGGGGCCACCAGCCGTGATACGCCGGCCAAGATGCCAGTCGCCGGCGGCGGCGAGCCAGGCGGCGCCGGCGGTCGGGGCTGCCTTGGTCGGTGGTCAGAGCCTTGTGGTCGGAGCTGTGTTGACCAGCGGTCAGAGCTTGAAGTAGTTGCGCTTTGTGGTCAGAGCTGTGTTGACCGGCGGTCAGAGCTTGAAGTAGTTGCGGGCCAGCTGTTTGACCTTCTGGTGGAAGAGCAGGGAGGTGATGCGCGTGGTGGGCGTGAAGAAGGGGTTGAGCATGACCTGCGGGGACGAGGGTTTTAGCGTCCCACGGCAGCGCTGGGACGGCGGCGCAGGACGGCGGGGCGGGGAGGAGGGCGATGGGCGATCGGCCGCGAGCCCGCGCGCGCGCCGGCCCCTTTGCCCCGCCGCCTCCCGCCGCCTGCGCGCCTCGGCCCTCTGGCGCGTCCCCGCCCGGCGCCTCCCGCCCCCTCCTCCAGCCGCCTGCCCAGCCCAGCAGCCGCCCCTTCTGGTCTCTCCCCCCCAGCACCCCAGCGACTCCCCCCCACCCGCAGGTAGAGCTCGTACACGTCGCGGAAGAAGGACTTTACCAGCTCGTCGCCCCGGCCGTCGTGCAGCAGCAGGAAGCGCACGTGGCTGGCGGTGGTGTAGGCCGACACCTGGGGGGGGGGGGAAACGGGGCGCCGAGGGCGCGCGGTCAGAGCCGCGGGCACGGCACTCGCCGCGGGGCGGGGCGGGCCCCGGGCACGGGCCGCCGCCCCACCCGTGCCCTGCCTTGCGCCCGGTCCGCACGAGCCCCGCGCCCCTGCGCCTCTTCAGAGCCAAAGCCTTGCTTCCCGCGCCCCCTGCCTCCGCCCTCCATGCCCCGCTCCCTGGCGCTGCTCGCAGCAGGCCAACCGCGCGCCTGGTAGTTGTTGAATCGGTCCACGACACCCAGGTGCATCGCGCTGGTGCCCCACTCCTGCTCCTCCACCGAGTCGAGCGCCGCGTGCAGCACAAAGTGGTAGAGGTACTGCGGGCGCTCCTGCTGCGGATGGGCAGGGCGGGGTGGGCGGCGCACGCGCGGCGGCGCGGGTCGGCCGGGCGGGCGCGGCAGAGGCATGGCAAGTGGCATGCGCTTTGCCGGCCCTTCTGTTGTGCAGCGCCCGTCCCCTTGTGCTTGCCTCGCGGCCGCTGGGGTCGGTGGACTTGCTGCCCAGGTCAGCGTCGTAGATGGGGGCATCCTCCGCCCCCACGATGAGGAAGTGCAGCACTGGGGTGGCCATCGCGGCAGAGAGGCGCGCGCGCCGCTGCCGCGGCGGCTCCGCGCTGTCGCCCGCCTGCCGCCGCCCGCCGCGCGGCGAGGCGGTGAACTCTACTGGCCCTCTCCCCGCTCGCTTGCGGCCGTGTGCCGACGAGCCTGGGTGGCCTTGTGGCGCGCTTGGCGTCGGCCCTTGGGGATCCGCTTACTGCCCAAAGTTTGCACAACCCCTGATCAGTAATGCGACCTGTAATAAGCGCTGTGATTTGTGATCAGGGCGCAGAAGGCGTGTTGGGCAGCGCATCAAATAATTGCAGTTGTCCTTGCTCCTCCCTTGAAGAACTCTGCTCTCTCCCAACTCAGATCGGCTCGGATCCGACTGCTGGAGGCTGCAGCGATTGGTGGCACTACCCCGCTTGAACGAACATGGGCGTGTGGCTGCTAGCGCTGCTGGCGGCCCTCGCGCCAGCAGCGCAGGCGTTCTACTTGCCAGGAGTGGCGCCGCGCGACTTTGCAAAGGTGGGGAAGCAGCGGCCTTTCGACCGGCCTCCAGGGCCTCCCAGCGATCGTGCAGCCTCCTTGATGGCTCCAGGACGCTGCGTGGGCGCGGTGGGGGCGACAGGCGGCGGGCAGGGACCAGCACCCAGCACCCGCCACTGTTGCGCCGCCGCCGCGCAGGGCGACCCCATCACGCTCAAAGTGAACAAGCTCATGTCGGTGAAAAACCTGCCGTATGAGTACTACAGCCTGCCCTACTGCCGGCCCGAGAAGATCATCAGCTCGGCGGAGAACCTGGGCGAGGTGCTGCGCGGCGACCGCATCGACAACTCGCCCTACGAGGTGTGCGTTGGGCACTGGTGGAGGGCGTGTCGGGCGCAGCGTGGCGTGGCGCGCAGCAGGCAGAGGCAGGGCGGCGGGATGCAGCGCGAGGTGCCGGCGCCCGTCAACTGGCCCGCGCGCGCGTGACGCGCCCGCCGCCGCGCCGCCCCGCCGCCGCCAGAGCGACTTCCGCGTCGACCGCCACTGCACCGTGCTGTGCCGCATCGCCAAGCTGAGCAAGGAGCAGGCAGAGGCGTTCAAGAGCAAGATCTCGGACGACTACCGGGTCAACATGTGAGGGGGGAGGGGAAGCGAGGCGCCTGTGAGAAATGAAACCTAATGGCCCGGTGAAGAGATACTCACCAGGGGCTGGCTGAGTTGAGTGGTGCAGCGTATGGGGCAGCGCGCTCTCGCCCGCCGCTGTCCTGATGCCGCGACTGCCATGCCGCCACGCCATCGCGCCGCCGCGGCCGCCTTGGGGCTGCGACCTCGCTCCCGCTCCCGGGCTCACCACACGCGCCCGCAGCCGACGCGCACCCGCCCCCCGCCCCAACCCCCCATTCGCCCCCCGCCCCCAACCCCTCAGGATCCTGGACAACCTGCCGATCGGCATGGTGAAGCTGCGGGAGGACAAGGGGCAGCAGATCAAGACGTACGAGCGCGGCTACCCGGTCGGGTTCATGGACGTGAGCTTGGGGGCGCTGGGCGGCACAGGGGCAGCGGCAGGGCAGACGCAGAGCGCGCGAGCCCTCCCGGCGGCAGCCAGAGCCAGGCGCGCAGCGGCGCGCAGCGCGCTGCGGCCCCCGACCTCGCCCGCGCCCCGCGCGCCGCGCGCCGCGCCTCCCCGCCCGCCCCCGCAGGACGGCGGCAAGGCCTACCTGCACAACCACCTCCACTTCACGATCCTCTTCCACAAGGATGCGCAGACCGACCTCGCGCGCATCGTGGGATTCGAGGTGGAGCCCTACTCGGTGGCGCACGCGCGCGAGGGTGAGGCGGCGCGCGGCGGCGCGCGCCGGCGCGGGGGGCGGCGCCCGGGGCGGATGGCGCGCGGGGCCGCCGGCGCAGGGAGGAGGGCGCGGCGGTGGCGGGCGGGCGGGCGAGGCCGCCGGCGCGGGGAGGCGAGCGCGCGCGGCAGGGGCGGGTGCAGAGGCGGCCGGCGGCGCCGGGCGGCGGGCGGCGCGCTTGCCGCGAGTCGCTGGCTGCGGGCGCGGCAGGGGCAGAGCTCCTCGGCGGCCGCCGCCGCCGTCGCCCGCTGCCCCACCTCGGCGGTCGAGCGCCGCGCCGGGCCGCGCCCCGCGCCGCAGGCAAGGGCGACAACGCGACGGACAGACTGTCCACCTGCGACCCCGCTGCCAAGAAGTTGGTGAGCGACCGGGACCCCAAGCAGCTCGTGGCGCCGGGCAAGGAGGTGGTCTTCACCTACGACGTTGTCTACAAGCCGTCGGACATCCGCTGGGCCTCGCGCTGGGACACCTACCTGCTGGCCACCGACGACCAGATCCACTGGTGGGCGGCGCGCCGGCGGCGCGGGGAGGGGCGCGGCGCCAGGGGGGCGGGGCGCGGGCGCGCGGGCGGCGTGGCGGCGCGGGGAGGGGCGCGGCGCGGCCGCTCTGGCGGCGGCTGTTGGGGATCACAGGCGCCGCGCCGCGGCGAGCAGGGGCGGGGGGTTTGCGCCGCGCGGAGGCTCGTGTCCGCCTGCGCTGCCGCGCACCGCAGCCCCTCCTGCCCCCCCTGCCGCCGTCGTCTCGCCTCGGATGCGCCGCGCCCCCCCGCCTCGCCCTCCCCCCCTCCATGCGCCGCGCGCCCCTCCGCCCCCCGCCTCCTCACCCCCTCGCGCGCGCAGGTTCTCCATCATAAACTCGCTGATGATCGTGCTCTTCCTCTCCGGCATGGTCGCGATGATCATGATGCGCACGCTGCACCGCGACATCTCCAAGTACAACCAGCTGGAGACGGCGGAGGAGGCGCAGGAGGAGACTGGGTGGAAGCTCGTGCACGGCGACGTCTTCCGCCCGCCCGCCGCGCCCGGCTGGCTCGCGGTGTGCGTTGGCACGGGCGTGCAGCTCTACTTCATGACGCTCGTCACTATGACATTCGCGGTGCTGGGCTTCCTCTCGCCCGCCAACCGCGGCGGGCTGATGACCGCCATGCTGCTGCTCTTCGTCTTCATGGGCGTGCTCGGCGGCTACTCGTCGGCGCGGCTGTACAAGACGTTCAAGGCGCGCGCGCTGGGGGGCGGGGGGCGCCGCGCTGGGGGGCCGGGGGGCGCCACGCTGGGGGGGGGCCGCTGGGTGCGTGCGGCGCCTGCGGTGCGAGCGCGGGGGCGCGCGCCGGCTCGCGCGCGCGCGGCAGGCGGCGCGTGCGGCGGTCGTGTGGCGGCGGCAGAGGGGGGGGCCGGCCTGCGTCTGCGGCGGATGGGGGCCGGGGGCTGGCGCGGCATCCGCGCTCGCGCCTCTCGCCTCTCGCGCCGCGCGGCATCCGCGCTCGCCTCTCGCGCCGCGCGCTCGGCGCCGCCGCACCACAGCTGTGCGCTCCCGACCGCCCGCCACCCCGCTGAGCCCCCCACCCTTTCCCTGCAGGGTGAGCAGTGGAAGCGGACGACGCTGCGCACGGCGCTGACCTTCCCAGGTGGGTGGCGCGCGCCGGCCTCGCACCTCGACGCCTCTGCTCTGGCGCCCGCCTGCCCCCGCTCGGCTGGCTGGGCGGTTGCTGCGCGGCCCTGGCTCGCGCCCACCCCCGCCCTCTCTCCCTCGCTCGCGCCCCCACGCACGCACCCCCTCACCCCCCCCACCCCCTCACCCCCCCCACACACACGCGCGCAGGCATCGTGTCGGTCATCTTCCTCACCCTCAACTTCATGATCTGGAGCCAGGGCAGCAGCGGCGCGGCGCCCTTCGGCACGCTCGCCGCGCTCATATTCCTGTGGTTTGGCATCTCCGTGCCGCTCTGCTTCGTCGGCTCCTACTTTGGCTACAAGAGGCCGGCGCCCGAGGACCCCGTGCGCACCAACAAGATCCCGCGCCAGGTCCCGGAGCAGCCCTGGTACATGAACCCGCTCTTCTCCGTGCTCGTCGGTGCGCAGGGCGCGGGGGCGGAGTGGGGGGGAGGGACCTGGGAGGGGGGCGGGGCTTGGGAGGGGGGGGAGCGGGGCGCGGCGCGGCCCCTCGCCCCCGCCCCCGCGCTCGGTCGAGCCCCGCCCGCGCCCCCCCCCCCTTCGCCCCAGGCGGCATCCTGCCCTTTGGCGCCGTGTTCATCGAGCTCTTCTTCATCCTGACGAGCATGTGGCTGCAGCAGTTCTATTACCTCTTCGGCTTCCTCTCGCTCGTGTTCCTCATCCTCGTCATCACTTGCGCCGAGATCACCATCGTCCTCGCCTACTTCCAGCTCTGCTCCGAGGACTACCACTGGTGGTGGGCTGGTGGAGGGGGGGGGGGGGGGGGGGGGGGGCCGGCTGGGGGGCGGCGCCCGCCCC
>PCFQ01000078.1:335468-359097 GCA_003063905.1 Chlorella sp. A99 | reverse complement strand
GGGGGGGGGGGGAGGGGGGGGGGGGGGGGGGGGGGGGGCGGTTGGCCCAGGGGAGCGCGGGCGCGGCGGCGGGCGAGGGAGCGGCGGGCGAGGGAGGGCGCGCTGCATGCGTGCACATGCCCAACCCACGCACGCCCGACCCCGCGCCCTTCGCCACCCCTGTCCACCCTTGTCCACCCTTCGCCACCTTCGCCACCCTTTGGCACCCCTCGTGCTGCCACCCACCCGCCAGCTTGAGGTCCATGTCTCCCAGCTGATCCTCCATCCCCAGCAGGTCCACAAGCAGCTCATACCTCCCCCACTCCTCCGCCGGCGCCGCCGCCCCCGCGCGCCCGCCGCCCGCCGCTCCCGCCGCGCCGCCCGCCGCGGCGCCGCCGCCGCGCAGCAGCCCCACGCTCACGCCGGCGACGAGCGCCGACAGCGGCACGCCGGCGTCGACCAGTGCGAGGGCGCCGCCGCAGACGGCGGCCATGGAGGAGGAGCCCGAGGAGGAAAGCGTGTCGGCGTTGAGGCGCAGAGTAAAGGGGAAGTCGGCGACCGAGGGCAGCGCCGGCGCCAGCGCGCGCTCCACCAGCGCAGAGTGGCCCAGCTCGCGCCGCAGCCCGCTGGCTGCGCGGCGGGGGGCGGCGGCGGCGGCGGAGGGGCGGGGGCGGTGGCGCGCCGGGGGAGCGCGGCGCGGGGGCCCCTGCCCCTGCCACCGACGCGGCCCTCCCCAAACCGCACCCACGCGCGTCCACCTCCGCCCCCTCCCTCCCGCCCACCCGACGCACCCGCCGTCTCGTTCACCGCCATCCCCGAGAAGGAGTAGTTGACGAAGAGGCCCTTGGAGCCGCCGCCGCCGAGCAGCGTCTCCGTGCGCTGCTGCTCGGCGCGCGTCCCCACGGTGACGGTGCAGAGCGACTGCGTCTCACCCCGCGTGAAGAGCGCGGAGCCGTGCACGACCTGGGGCGGCGGACGGGGGCGCGGGGGCGGGCGGACGGCTGGGCGAGCGCCACCTGCGCTCGTGCTCGCCGGCGCAGGCGGCCGGCCGCCGCGCGGGCAGCCCGCGCCAGGAGCGGGGGGGAGAGCGGCGGCGCCGGCCCCGCCGCGGACGCACGGCGGTTGGCGCAGCGTGCGGGGCGCACCGGGATGGCGTCCAGCTCGCAGTGGATGGGCCGCACGTCCAGCAGGCCGCTGCCGGGCGGGGGGTGGGCGGTCGCGACGGGGGCGGGCGGCGGCGGGCGGCGCGGCGGCGCGGCGGCGCGCGGCGCAGCCAGCAGGAGGCTCCCTGCGTGCCCCTCCCCGCGCGCGAGCGCCCCCTCCTTCGTACCGGCCGTCGCAGCGCAGCCCCTCCTCCAGGGCCATCTCCCGCAGCAGGCGGCCCACGACCGCGGCGAAAGCGTGGTCGAGGTCCGACTGGGAGACGCAACCGCTGCCGGGGACGCGCGCAAACCCGGCGCGGAACGCGCCGCTGGCCTTGACCGCCGCCAGCACGTGCTCCTTGGCCGCCTGGGTGCGCAGACAGGGAGGGAAGGGGGGGCGCGGGGGACGGATGGGTGCAGCATGGGTTGTGGGTGTAGGGCTTAGGAAGGAGGGAGGAGCGGAGGTCGGAGGGGCGGGCACGTGCCCTGCCAGGGCATGCAGTGCAATGCAATGCATGCAGAGGCTCGGCGGCGCGGGCACGCCGCGACGCCAGCGGCCCGCCCACCCCGCCCGCCCCGCCCTGCCGCCAGCGCGTGCCCAGCCCCCAGCTGCGCCGCACACCTGCAGCGCCGCCGCGCGCGCGTTGCGCCCCAGGTGGGGGTTGCGCAGCACGGGCTCCACCTCCTCGCGCGCCAGGGACTGCACCTTTTGAGCGGCGGCGGGGTCGGCGCCCGCCAGCAGCACGCGCCGCTTCCTGCGCCTGCAGCGGCCCCGGCAGGTGCATGCATGGTGTCTGGGAACGAATGCATCCATGCACATCGCACATCCCGGGTGTTGCGACAGCGCAGTGTACGAGAGCAGGCGACAGAGCAGCGTGCGCGAGCCCCGGCGCGCGGCGCGCGGCGCCCGCCACTGCCGCCTCACCCCGTGCGCGCCGCGAGCGCCCGCTGCGGCGGGAGCAGCGCCGCCGCCGCCTCTGCCCCCGCGCGCACCGCCGCCAGCAGCTCCGCCTCGGGCACCTGCTCGCCCAGCCCCTCCATCATCACCACCCGCCCACCCTCGGCCACCGCCAGCAGCAGGCTGAGGCGCGCGCCGGCCGCCTCGGCGGCGGGGGGGTTGACGCGCAGCTCGCCCCCGCGGCCGAGGGCAACACGCGCCGCGGCCACCGGGCCGCCCCAGGGGACGTCGGAGCAGGTGAGCGCGGCCGAGGCGGCGTTGATCGCCAGCACCTCCGGGTCTTGCTCCCCGTCCGCGCTGAGGACGCTGGCGTAGATCTGCGCGGGGGGAGGTGGCGGAACGGCGCATGCCTCATGGTGCCAAGCTGTAAGACCAGGCCAGACCAGAGGGGAGGCGGGAGGGGAGGGGCGGCCTGGCTGCCTATCGTGTGCAAATGTCGTGTATTGCGGTCGTGCGTGGCGAGGGGTACCCATCCGGCAGGGCAGCGAGACAGCGCCGACGCCCCAGCCCGCGCCCCGCCCCGCCGCCGCCCCCGCGGCAGCGCGCAGCGGCGGCGCGTGCCTGGGCTGGGAGCGCGAAGCCGGGGGGAAACAGCGGCCGCAGCGCGCGGTCGACCGCGCGAGCGGCCAGCACCTCGGCCTCGCGCGGCGCGCCCTCCCGCTTGTTGTACCCCCCAGGGATGCGGCCCACGGCAAACAGCTTCTCTCGATAGTCGACCTGGGGGGGGTGGGGTGGGGTGGGGGGGGGGGGGGGGGGGTGGGGGGGGGGCGTTGGGGTGTGGGGGGGGGTGCTCGGGGGGGAGCGGGGGCGTGGGNGGGGGGGGGGGGGGGAGGGGGTTGAGGAGGGGCGTTTGGATGTGAGGGGGGGTGCTCGGGTGCGAGCGGGGGCGTTGGGTGGCTTGGAGGCGGGGCGCGCGAGCTGCGCGGCGGGTACGCGGGCGGCATGCACGGCGAGCGGGGGCGCGGCGGCGGGCTGCGCAGCGCAGAGCAGAGCATGGGGCGGAGCAGGGCGGAGCAGCGCACGACGACGGCGCAGGGCAGAGCACAGCATGGCAGCATGGCGGCAGGAAGCGCGCACCTCGAGCTGCAGCCCCCGCGGGTCGCGCCTTGGGGCCTGCGCCTCGCACACCGCGCCCGCCAGCACGGTGGTGCCCCCCGCCTGCACCAGGCACGCGCCGTCGGCGACGCGTGCGAGCCGCCCCGTCTCAAACACCCAGCGCTGCCCCGCCACGCTCGCCGCCTGGTGCAGCCCCCGCCCCAGCGGGAGCGTGTCTATCGTGTAGTCGCCGCCGCTGCCGCTGATGCTATCGCCGCTGTCGGGAGCAGCGCCAGCCGCCGCGGCATCCGAGGTGGAAGGCAGCTCCGCCTCTTCGAGCGCCTCCGCGGTGTCGGCGTCGGCCGCCGCAGCAGCAGACGCCGCCGCCGGCTCGGCATCTGGCACCGGCAGCTCGTCCGCGGGCAGGCCGCCCCTGCCCAGCGCTGCTGCTGCTGAGGCCAGCTGCCTGGCGCGCGCGAACGCGGGTCCGGGGGAGGCAAGCAGGGCGTCCTGGACACATGCTGCGCAGCAGGCGGCAGGCGGGCGGGCGTCGGGGGCAGGCGGCGAGGGCCGGGCGGGCGGCGGGCACTGCATAGGACTGGTGGATTGTCATCGCTCACCTGCACCCTGAGCCACCGCACGGGGAGGTCGGAGCAGGGCTAGAGCCCTGGATGCTCGTCGCAGACAGGCCCGCATGCAATCGATGCAAGTAAAAAGCTGAACCCCCGCCTCTCGTGCGCACTCTCAGACTCTGCTACAAAACTCCCGATGCACTGGCTGAGCAAAGAGCCTCAGGGCTTCTCTCGTCTCTCTTTGCAGCTGATCTGCAATTTTGCGAGCGCTCTCACTGCTCAATGGAGAAGGGCTCACACTTGTCAATAAACAAACAATGAATTGAGCATTTTCTGCGTGCTGGGCTCTTTGACTGCGTCCCGCTTCGTAGCGTCCATTTCACGCGCTCTCAAACTGTTAGATCGCCCACAACTTGTTCCCTTGTTCGCTGCACGTTTCGAGGTCTCTCCAGGTGTGGTGTCGACAACCTCTGCACACTTCAAGCGGCCCCCTCACAGGATGGCAAGTGCTGATCACAGCAGTTCCCGATGCGAGCGGGCGCGCCCACCGCTCGCCCACCGCTGCGCGTCTCCCGCCTCCCGCCCGCCCCAGCGTCTCCCGCCCGCCACCGCCGCACTTCGCCACACCCCGACTCTACCTTGCTGTTTGCCCGCAGGACCCAGAGCTAGAGGCGATCCGCCAGCGGCGCATGGCCGAGCTGCAGGCCAAGTATGGCGGAGGACAGGTGCGGCAAGAGGAGCAGACTTTCTGCCGCAGGCGCGGCTCTCGATCCGTGGCGCTCACGGCCGCGTGCACTGGCGATGCCTGCTGCGCCTGCATTTGTGCAGGCCCCTGCTTCGGCAGAGGAGCAGGCGGCGCAGGAGGAGGCCAAGGCGGCAGCGGAGGAGCAGCGCCGCGGCATGCTGCTCGCGCTGCTGCAGCCGTCGGCCCGCGACCGATGTGCGTCCCGTGCGCACGCTGCCTGCCCGGCCTGCCCCTCATGCCTGGGCGTGGCGTGGTGCCGGCCCAGTACGCGCCGCACGCTGGAGCACCCTCTCGCGCAGGCCGCGCGTGTCACGCTCTGCGCGACCCCTGTCGTGCTTGCAGTGGCACGCATCTCGCTGGTCAAGCCAGACAAGGCCCGCGCAATCGAGGTGCGACGCCCGAGCTTGAGCCGCCTGGCTGGCTGGCTGCACTGCGCTGGTGCCGTGGCCCGCGCGCGCGCCTGCCAGGGGCAGCAGCAGGTGGCATTCGCCGCCCCAGCTTCCCGCCCCTTGCCCCCTGCGCCCCTGCGGGGTCTGACGCCCTGCTGTGCTCAGGCCAGTGTTCATTCACCTCCTCCCCCTCTTTCGCCGCAGGACATCATCATCCAGGCAGCGCGGCGGGGGCAGCTGGGAGAGAAGGTGTCGGAGGAGCGGCTGATCGAGCTGCTGGAGCAGGTGCGGTGGGCTCGCGGGCGGGCGGGACAGACACAGTGCGGGTGGGCGGGGACACCGCCCGCGCGCCGCAGGACGAGCGCAGACGGCGCGCGCCAGCGACGCCTTGCTGCGTGCCCGCTGCCGCCCCACGCGTGCGCATGCGCCGGCCCTGCCGCCGCGCCCAGGTCAACGAGCGGACGCAGAGCAAGACCAAGGTCACGATCCAGCGGCGGCGCGCCTTTGACGACGACGACTAGGCGCTGCCGCGGCACTACGCGACGCACAGGGTGCAACCCAAAGGCACTGCCGCTGCCGCAGCCACGGCCCACAAGGCGCGGCCGCACGTGCACCACGCATGCATGCTAAAGCCCTCAGCTCGCGCGTTGGCGCAGCCTGGCCGCGCCCACGCCCCCGTCGTGCCTTGCCCCGCCGCCTCGCTTGAAGCGGTCACAGAGCCGAGTGGTAACAGAGAGCGGGCAGCGGCAGCAGCAGGGAGACAACAAGGGGGCGAGCCGCGGCGGGTCGCACGCGCAGCTGGCAGCCCGTCCAGAGGCACCGCTCGGGTAGGGGCCTGCATCCAGGCGGGCGCAGGAGCAGGGGGGCTCATCAGGCTGAAGGAGCCCTCCGGTGTTTGCCCAGGGGGCGCACGCGTGCAAGGGGGGGAGGGTCTGTCGGGCATCGCCTTTCCGCGCCGGCGTGTGGGCGCCCACGCGGCGTGGCAGAATCCGCCCGGTGTGCTGTCCGCCATTCAGAGTGAAACCTTCTCGATAACCACCCTGTGCTCGCTGCTCGGAGCACCAGGACTCGGCCACTGGCGTTTGAAAGGGAGCGTGCAGGCGCGGCACAGGCGGGCGGCGCGGGCACGGCTTCGAACCACACACACAACACGAACCTGCCGCGGCGGCGCCTGCCGGGCTTCAGTGGTCGGGCAGCGCAGTGCCTGCAGCAGGGGCAGAGGCAGCGGCGCGCCTGAGCAGGGGCGCCGGCGCGCGCCTGCCCCTCCCGCCTGCCCCTCCCTCCCGCCTGCCCCTCCCGCCCGCCCGGCCCGGCCCCTCCCGTCCACCCCCGCTCCGCCCCCTCCCCACGCACGCCGCCCCCCCCCGGACACCCACCGCACTCCAGGTTGGCCTTGATTTCGCGGGTGTGCGACCCGAACGCGCGCTCGAGCTTCTTGTTGAAGAACTCGTTGCGCGCGTTGATCGAGTCGACGTCGCGGTCCTCGCGGTGCGCGCGCCGCCGCGAGAAGGACTTGCCGCGCCGCTGCCTGCGCGAGCGCGGGGGCGCGGGCGGGGGCGGGGCGAGGCCGGGGAGCAATGGGGGAGGGCCGGCGGAGGGGGCGAGCGCCGGCGCCGGTGCGGCCTCCCCCGCCCCCCCCGCCCAGGCGCCTCTCTTTCCAGTTGCCCAAGGCCCGCGCACCGGTCGACCAGCTCTGCCACCATGCGCTCCACCCCCTCGTCGGTCGGCTTGTGCGTGCCGCCGTAGCGCAGCGAGTCGGCGGTGCGATAGAACTCGGGGTCCTCCGCCTTTTGGCGCTCGTACTCTGCGCGGCAAGGCACGAGGGGGGGAGGGCGGGGGAGGGGGCGCGGGGCGGGGCGCGTCGCTCGCGACGCGGGGCGGGCGAGCGGAGCGGCGCGCGCGCGCGCGTGGGGCACGGAGCGGGTGCAGGACGTTGTGGCACCGGGCGTGCCCGGGCGGCGGCGGCAGCCCGTGCCCACGCCCGCCCCCTCGCCTGCCGCGTCAGGCTTGACGTGGGCGGTGCGCTTCTCGTAGGCCGAGAACAGTGTGGCCTGGTTGAACGCCTCCCTGCGGGGGCGCGCGGCGCGGCCGGCAGCTGAGCACCTCTCTCGTGCGGAGCACGGGGCCCTGCCCCCGGCGCAGCAGCGTCCTCCGCGCTGGCGGCAGTGCGGCACCGGCCCCCCCGCTCTCCTCAGCCCCCGCTCTCGCCGGCCCCGCGGCGGCGGCGGCGGCGGCGGCGGCGCGCACCAGCCCTGGGGCGCCGGCGCCTTCTCCGCCTTGGCCGCCAGGTAGGCCGCCTTTTCGGCCGTGTCCAGCCGGTGCGCCTGCTCCGGCTTGAGCCCCAGCCGCTTGAGCTCCTCCTCCTGCGGCAGCGGTGGCGAGGCGAGGTGGGTGTGAGGGAGGTGAGTGCGCAGGACGTGCCCAGTGGTGGCTGCAACAGCGCGCGCAGCGCCGGCGGCGGCAGGACGCCCGACGCGGAAGCGGCGCGCGTGCCGCGGCGCCCTCCCCCCGCGCCCCCCCCCCCCCCCCCCCCGACCTCCTCCCCCTGCAGGCGCCCTCTCACCTTGCGCTTGGCCTGCTCCTCGTACCACTTGCGCTTGGAGCCGTCGCCGCCGTTGCCCTCGAGCGTGGCGCGCCCGCTCTGCTGCCGCCGCTTCTCGGCGACGACGGCCGTCTCGTTGGCCTTGCGCGCCTTGCGCATGCGCTGCTGCAGCTCCCACAGCTTCTTCTGCCGCGGGTCCATGCCCTCGGTGGGGTCGCGTGCGGGCGGAAAGTGCGGCGCGCCGGACTCGCCCTCGCCCTCCGCGCCAGTCTCGGGCGCGCCAGCGGGCGCGCCGGCGGGCGCGCCGCCCGCGCCGCCTGCCGCGGCCTCGCCGTCTGCGGCGGCGGCGGCGGCGGCCGCCTCCTCGGCGGCGCGCGCGACGGCGCGCGCCGCCTCCTCGGCCTCCTCCAGTTCGCGCAGCTCGTCCTGCGCGGTGCGGAAGGGGATGGGCGGGCGCGCGGGAGGCGGCGTGCCGCCGCCCTCGCCCCTGAGCCGCTTGAGCCGCTGCAGCGACTCTGCGTCGGGGTCGACGTACTGGGGGTCCTGGCGCGCCGCCGCCGCCTCGGCCTTCTCGGCGCGCAGGCGCGCCAGGATCTGGCGCCGGGAGGGCAGCTCGCCGCAGTCGGCGATCGCGCAGCGCTGCGAGGTGCGGCCGCTGCGCGAGCCCAGCTGCTCGATGCGCTTGACCACCGACAGGCCCTCGGTCACGCGCCCAAACACGACGTGCTTGCCGTCGAGCTGCGGGGGGAGGGAGGAAGGGGGGGGGGGGGGTCGACGTCGTGCGAGCGCTTGGACCGCCGCTCGGCGCGCCCGCACGCCCGCGCCCACGCGTCGCGCCGGCGGGCGCGCCCCTCCCTGCGCACACGCGCGCCGCCCACGCGGACCCACCCAGGGCGTGGCCTCGGTGGTGATGAAGAACTGGGAGCCGTTGGTGGCGGGCCCGGCATTGGCCATGCTGAGCAGGCCGGGCGCATCGTGGCGCAGCGAGAAGTTCTGCGGCGGCGGCGGCGGCGGGCGGAGAGGGGAGCGTTGACGGCGGGCGCTCGCGCGTCCAGCGCTCCCACGCCCCCCCGGCAACCAAGCCCCCTCGACAACGAACGGCCGTGCACCTCCGCCGCCCACCTCGTCCTCAAACGTGCGCCCGTAAATCGACTCGCCGCCCGTTCCGTCTCCGCGCTCAAAGTCGCCGCCCTGCGCCCGGCACGAGAGAGCCGCGACGCTGCCTCGCGAGCCGTGGACCGCGGCGCGAGGGGCGGGGGCGCAGCCCCTCTGCCCGAGTCGGCGCCGCTCCTCCCCGCGCGCACGCGGCAGCGCCCGCCTGCACCCACCTGCAGCATGAACTGCGGGATCACACGGTGGAAGATGGAGTCCTTGTAGTGGAGGGGCTTGCCGCAGGCGCCCGCGCTGCGCTCGCCCGTGCAGAGACACCTGCGGGGGCGGAGGAAGGCGCATTGCGCGCCGCGCCGCGCGCCACAGTGGCACCTCCGCCTCACAGCCCCCCACCAGCCGCACACACGCGCGCAGGGCTGGCCCCCCTCTCGCAGGCGCGCCTGAAGTTCTCCGCCGTCTTGGGCACGACGTCGGCAAACAGCGTCATCACGATGCGCCCCGCCTCCTCCCCCGCGATCGTCACGTCGAAGAAGACGCGCGGGTTGTCCAGGTCCTCGCTCCCCGCCATGCCGGCGACGTCTGGACCCCGCGCCGGCGGCTGCGAGGGAGCGCAGAGGGGAGCGGGTCGGCGGCCCACCCGCCGCACGCCGCCTCCGCGCGCCACTCCCGCCTCGCGCTGAGCCGCTCGCGCCGTCTGCACACGCGCTGCGACCCTCCGGCACGTCGCAAGAGCGGCGCTCGGGCGCGTTTGCGTGCAGCAGGCGCGTGCGTGCATCCACCTCCCACCAGACGCCCTCGCTCTCGTCCGTCCTCACCGACAAGCCTGTATTGTTTGTGTGAGCCTCCGCGAAGAGCGACGCGCGAACGGGAGGAGCTCAGCACGATGGGAAATGCTTCTGATGCCCGGGATGAGGGGTACGAGGCCCCGTGAAGTTGCAAGGAAGACAACAGTATGCTGAGAATGCGCCCACAAGTTCGGGCACACAGCCGTCATTTCCCGCTTTTCCACGCTCGTTTGCAAGCTCCGCCAGACCACAGCTCACCTTTCAGACATCGAAGGGCCTCGATCGCTCTGTTCAAGCACAGGCCCATCACCAAAGCTCGCTTAGCGGCCGCCTGAGATCCTTGAGGCACACACCTGGCACCGATCCAGCAGGCGGTAGCGCGGGGAGAGGCGCGGAAGCCGGCGGCGGCAGGCGCTGCGTGTGGTGCAGTAGCGCGGCGAGGGGAGGGCGGCAGGCGCAGCCATGCTGTTCTACAGCTATTTCAAGACGCTGGTGGGCAAGGAGGTGAGGGCGCGGGCGAGGGATGCTGTTCCTTCCGCGGCCGGCCGGCGAAGGCTCTGATCGGCCGCGCCGGCCGCCCGCCGCTCTGCGCCCGTTCCGCCGGCTCCCACATCCCGCGCCTGTTCCCTCCTCCCCCGCCGCCCGCCCCGCACCCAGATCACTGTGGAGCTGAAGAACGACCTGGCCATCACTGGCATGCTGCACTCGGTGGACCAGTACCTCAACATCAAGCTGAGCAACATCAAGGTCGTCAACGCCGCAAAGTACCCCCACATGCTCTCCGTCCGCAACTGCTTTGTCCGCGGGTCGGTCGTGCGCTACGTGCAGCTGCCCCCCGGCTCCGTGGATGCCGAGTTGCTGCACGACGCGACGCGGAGAGAGGCGCGCGGCTGAGGCGCGGCACGGGCGGCGGCGCTACGCGGCCGAGAGGGGCCGGCACCACCAGCCGACGTGTGTTGCTGTAATGCAGCGACTCTGATTTACTTTGTGGAGCTTGGACAGCCCCCTGGGCAGTGGTGGGCAGCAGAGCTGCATGTTGCAGAGCGAGGGGTAGGCTTTCTCATCGGCGCTGGCAGGCCTGCCCCAGACGACACACTGCCGCGGCTGTGGCGGCCCCCCTCGTCCCCATCTCTCTCTACCTTCGCGGTCGAATGGTTACAGAGTCGACCGTATGATCGTGAGAACGTTCGTTTAGGAGGAGGGGGCAGTCGTTTTCCATCGGGGGCAGTCTCAGAAAGAAGACGGGGCTCTCTCGGGGCAGAAGTGTCTGTGCTTGGCTTGGCTGGCGCGATCATGAAATTCGCACGTGGGGGCGGGCCCTTTTGAGGGGGCACGAGGCAGCGGCGGGGGAAGAGGAGGAAACAAATTCAAGTGTACAGTGCCAGTGCCAAAAGTCAACAGGGAAAACTGGGGCCTGCAAAATTGTCGCGGGCTGCGGTGCGGTGCAAGTGGGGTCGAGGGGCTGGGCGCGTGGCGGGCCGGCGCCTAGGCCGGCGCCGGCGGCAGCAGCAGCGTGAGCTCCTGCGAGGAGCGGCAGCGCGCGTGGAGGCAGCCCTGCGACAGCGGCAGGTCCAGGCCCTGCACTGTGCACAGCAGGTCGACAAAGCGCCGCAGGTAGTCCTCTGCGGGCGGAGGGCGCAGAGGGGGCGGGGATGGACGCAGAGGCGAGGGCCGCGCCGACCCCGTCCCCGCGCGTCCCTCCCTCCCTGCGGCCCGCCGGCCCGCGGTGGCACCGGCGGCCCAGCGCTGCCGCGGCGCTCTGTGAGCGCTAGTTTGCATGCACCCGCGCCGCCGCACGCGCGACGCACCCATAAAGACCTCTTTGAGCAGGCCGCTGAAGAAGGAGGGCGCCGCGGCCGAGTGGAGAATGCGTTCGTCGTATGCCGCACGTGCCGCGGGGTTGGTCAGCACGTCGGCCGCCTCCTTGACCGCGATGAAGGGCGAGGGGTCGCGGTCGCCCTTGCGGCGGTCCGGGTGCAGCGCGAGCGCGAGGCGGCGGAACGCCTGCCGCACCTGGTCGGGCGTGGCCTGCAGCGGCGGCGGCGGCGATGGAGGCGGCGCGCGCGCTGTTGGCGCAAGCGGCCTCGACGGGAGAGGGGAACGGGCGAGGCCTCTACCGACGGGCAGGAGAGGAGCCCGGCCTCGGCCTCTCGCCGGGGGAGGGGGCCGCTCGTAGCTGCCGTCTCTTGCCACACAGGGCGCCCCCCGCCGCCCCGGCCCTCCTACAGGCCGCCCCACCCTACAGCGAGCGACGCCACGGTTCCCCTTGAGCTGTCTTGTTGTGCGCAACACGCTGGTTGCCCGGAACCCGCCTCACCGTGATGTCCAGGCCCAAGAGAGCGTATAAATTGTGCTCGCCATCTCTTCGGGACAGCACGGGGGGCTCTTGCGGCATCCCGACAGGGTTGGAGCTGCCGCTGGTGGATGGACACTCTACAGATAGCGGGAAGGTGGACACAGCTACAGATACTAGTAGGGGAAGAGTGGCCTGACCGGCAGACGGCTGGCCCTTGATCACGCCTCGAGCGAGGCTCTGTGCGCTCATGTATCGCTCCGTTGGCCTCTCACAGCTGCTGGCTCACGTCTAAGTGCCCCGCATTCCTCAACCAGCCACGTCCCTCCAGTTCCAGAGGTCTCTAAATCCGCACCTCCAGCCGCCCAGGGAAGCTCTGCGACGCTGTTGAATTGCTCCAGAATGAGCGCAGCGGTCTGCAGTGGACGCCTCTTGGTGGGCCAGCGGCCTGCCCTCACAGCAGCGACAGCCCAGCAGCAGCAGCAGGTGAGCGGCGGCGCGCCACGGACGCGGAGGAGGTGGCGCCGCGGTGGGCAGCTCTCCACGCCCTCTCGCCGCCTCGCCGTGCCCGCCTCACCGCGCCCGCCCGCCCTGCCCCCGCTGCAGCGCCCCCGCCGCGCGATGTGGGTGGCCGCAAACACGCAGCGCAGCAACTCCACCACCAAGAAGCGCACCACGGGGCCGCCCACCCTGCCGCCAATCAACAACAACGACGGCGGCGGGGGCGGCGGCGGCTGGGACGGCCACCGCATGGCCCGCAACCTCGCGCTCAACGCCCTCTTCCTCGGCATCTACTTCCTCGTCGATTCCGGAGGCCCCGGCGGCATCTTCAACGGCGGCGGCGGCGGCGGCGGTGAGTGCACGCGCCGGGGCTGCATCCGCGCAAGCTCGCTGCCGCCCTTTGGTGTGCGAGCGCTGTGCGGCCCCGCCCCCGCGCTGTGTGGCGCGCCTGTGCTCGCCGGCGCCGCGCTGACTCGGGGAGCGCCGCGGCGCGCTCGCGTGCAGGCGGCGGCGGCGGCGGCTGGGGCGGCTGGGGTGGCGGCGGTGGGGGTGGCGGCGGCCACGGCACCCCGCCGGACCCCACGCAGCCGCAGCTCCGCGTGCGGGAGCTAGAGTACGACGAGGAGGAGGAGAGGAGGAAGCAGCGCAAACGCAAGAGCGGCGGCGGCAAGCGCCGGCTCGCGGTGGCTTGAACGTCTGCCGCGGCCCGGCCGGCGCGCCTCCTGGCCCCTCCACACCTCCTCCCGCTCCTGCCTCCTGCTCACGCCCCCCTTCGATATTCTTATCCTTCCAACTGCTGCGCTGCCTCCGGAATCCAGCACCCCACTCCTTCTCATTGCTGCAGGTCCACGCCTGGCTGCAGGCCCACGCCTGCGATTTGATTGCTCAGCCATTCTCTTCTCTCTGCTGCCGAAGAATCCCCCTGCTCCTGCCCACTTGCCGCGCCTCTCGTGTACACGCTTTTCGCTGGCTCCTGCATGCCTCCTGCATCATGCTCCCAATTCCCTTGGTTGGTTGCTTCACCCTCTGTCAACCTGAGTGGCACATTCGCGACAGGTGGCGCTTGCGACGACCGCAACACCACACATGCAGTGGCACACATGCAGTGGCCACACTGCATCAATACGCCACCC
The DNA here is from genome assembly GCA_003063905.1 of Chlorella sp. A99. Classification (NCBI taxonomy): domain Eukaryota; kingdom Viridiplantae; phylum Chlorophyta; class Trebouxiophyceae; order Chlorellales; family Chlorellaceae; genus Chlorella; species Chlorella sp. A99. The sequence continues at coordinate 345,913 of PCFQ01000078.1, read as the reverse complement.
ACACCACGGGAATGATCAAATGAATGCTGCGGGGATATCCTGCACCGAGTAACAGGTCAAGTGGTGTGGTAGCAATGACGCGATCGGTGGGGGCCGGCGCGGCATCACAGCGGCACACAGCGGGCGGCGACCGACGGCGACCTCACCTGGAGTTTTCTGCACCGCCTGCATTGCCGCGTGTCTTCAAGGTTTCTCTGCTTCGATGATATCCTTTGGACGCGCGGGGAGGCTTCAACTGGTGGACATCGCTCACCCCCCGGGCTCCAGCCAGCTTCACGCGTCATGAGCGGTGCGCTCGTGAGCCCAGGGAGTCGCCTGTGATGCCTTCCAAGCGTGAGCGATGTGGCAAGCGCGACCAGGCGGCCCCGCCGCCGGCGGGAGGAGGGGAGGCAGGTGCGTTGCAGCTCTCTTTCCTGGCTGCAAGCAGTCCAATGCTGACTGCTCGTGCAATGGCATTGGGGGCTGTCAATCATGCCTGCATTTTGCTGTTCTCTCATCAGACCCTGCTGTCCTTCCCCCTCCCACAGCCGCCGCCACGCTGGCAGATGCCAGTGGTCGCAGTCTCAATGGGCTGCTTGCCAGAGCCAGCAAGCGCCGCGGCCGGGGCCAGCCAGGCGAGCGCGATGCACTGGTGACCGCCGCCGCCGCCGCCGCTGCCGGCGCGGTGCCGCACCTGCCGCCGCCCAGGCGGCAGCAGGGCCGCGCGGGCGCCTGCGGCACGGCGGCGGCGGCAGTGCCGTCTGCGGTGGAAAAAGCGGCGGCTGCTCATGACTCTGGCACACAGGCCAAACAGGCAAACCAGCAGCGGCAGCAGCAGCAGCAGGATGAGCAGCAGCGGCTTGAGCAGGAGGAGCAGGTGGAGCAGCGTGCGGGGGAGGAAGACGGTGGGCTGGGGGACTGGGAGGACGTGCCAGAGCTGGAGGTCGAGGCGGCTGCCGCGGCTGCGGCCGCCGCCGCCGCCCCTGCCGCCGTCGCCGGCGCTGCGGCGGCCAAGGAGGGGGGGGCGGGGGCGGAGGCCCTGAAGATCGAGCTGCGCTGCGATGGCGCCGAGCGGGGCGGCGGCGCCGGCGGTGGCGCCGCCGCGCCCGCGCGCCGCCGTGGGTACAGCAAGGCGGAGCGGGAGGAGGCGGCGCTGGTGCACCGCTCCCACCTGCTGTGCCTGCTGGGCCGGGGGCTGCTGTACGACGCCGCGGCAGCCGACCCCGCGCTCCAGGCGCAGCTGCTGTCGCTGCTGCCGCCCGACGGCGCGCTGCACGGCGGCGGCGGCAGGGGCGGCGGCGGCGGCGGCGGCGCGGATGGCAATGGGGGCGGCGGCGGCGTGGACGGCGGCGCCGCGCCGCCGTGCCGGCTCAGCGCGCTGCAGCCGCTGGTGGACTGGTTCGGCGGCGCCTTCCGCCTGGCGGGCGGGCGGGGGGCGGGCGGAGGGCAGGGCGGCGCCGAGGGGGGGGACGAGATCGCGCAGGCGCTGCTGGCGGCGCGGGGCGTGGCGGGGGTGGTGAAGCAGCTGGCGCAGGTGGGCGGGCAGTGCGTGGCATTGCAGGGGCTGCAATGGCGGGCGGGCAATGGCGGGCATTGCAGGGGCTGCTGCCTGGGTGCCCTGGGGACGGGGGCCGACCCAGATCTCCTTCCGGCGGCGGCCCCTCTGCAGGCGGTGGACGCGCGGTGCGGCACGCCCGAGCAGCTGGCGGCGCTGTTTGTGGCGCTGCTGCGCGCGCGGGGGCTGGCGGCGCGCAGCGTGCGCGTGCTGGAGCCGTCGCCCATTGCGCCGGGGGAGGCGCGCAGGTGGGGGCGGGGTGGGGTGGGGGGGTGGAGGGGCGAGCGGCGCGGGCGGGAGGGGGCGCAGGGGCGCAGAGGCGATTCGATGTGCCAGTTTTCCTCGACCTGGTCAGGGGCGCTCCCACGCGGTCGCCGTGGCTGCGCTTGAGCGCCTGCCCGGCCCCTCCTGTCCACGCCCGCAGGCAGCAGGAGCAGGCGATGCGGGCGTACACGCAGCGCCGCGGCCGCAGGGTCGCGGCAGGCGGCGGCGCCGGCCGAGGCGCCGCCGCCCCCGTGGCCCCCGCCCAGCAGCAGCAGCAGCAGCAGCAGCAGCAGCATTCCCAGCGGCCCCAGGGGGATGCGGAGGTGGTTGATCTGACCCTCGACGACGATTCGCGGCCGCCCTCTGTGGCGGCGGCGCCGGCGCCGCCGGCGCCGAGCGCGGCAGTGGCACGCGCTGCGGCGGCAGCGGACGTGCTTCTGAGCGGGACGGCGGGCGCGCTGCTGGACCTGCAGAAGCAGCTCATGGCGCAGCAGGTGGGTGGATGTGGGCAGGTGGGCAGGTGGGCGGGCAGGCGGGAGGCCGGGCAGGCGGGTGGATGTGGAGTGGCGCTTGGGGCTCGGAATCGGGGGCGGTGAGACGTCGTCGCTCCGGGGCTCCAACCGCCACGAGAGCCGCGCACTGCGCAGCCTGCTCCGCCCCGCGGCGCCGCCCCACCTCGCCCGGCCTCCCGCCCCGCGCCCGCACCGGCCCCTGCCGCCGCGCAGACGGGCGCCGATCCCTCGTGCCTCCGCCTCGTGCCGGTCGGCCGGGGGCGCAACCAGTGGCAGTACGACGGGAAGCTTGCTCACGCCCGCCGGAGGGCCGAGAAGCAGCGGCGCGGCAGCGGCGACGGCCGGGGCGGTGGACCTGGCGAGCGGGGCGGCGCACGAGGCAGGGCCGCGCGCGGGCGCAGCGCCACGCCCGCCGCCGGCGCCGGCAAGCGCGGCGGGGCGGGGGCCAAGCGGCAGCGGCGGGGCAGCGCGGGAGAGGAGGAGGAGGAGTGGCAGTCGGGGAGCGGGAGCGAAGAGGAGGCGAGCGGCGGCGGCGGCAGCGAGGAGGAGGACGAGGGAGAGGAGGAGGACGAGGGGGAGGAGGAGGACGAGGGGGAGGAGGCGCCTCTTCGCAAGCGCAAGGCGGCTGGAGGCAAGCAGTGGCAGAAGCGCAAGCAAAGGGAGGAAAGTGAGGGCGGCGAGGGCAGCGCCGCCCCGCGCGAGGGCAGCGCCGCTCCCTCCCCAGCGGGGCCCCGCCCGCTGGCAGAGGTGGCGGCCGACGCCGACGTCGCGGCCGCCGCGGCGGCGGGGGCCGGCAAGCGCAAGCGCCGGGGGGACTGGGAGCTGGAGCAGCAGGTGCGCGGGCGGGCGGGCGCGGGGCCGCATCGGGGGGCTGCGGCGCTGGGTTCGCAGACGGGGGGTCTGGTGCAAGCTTCTGCTCCTGCCAGAGGTTTCGCCTGCCCCTCAGCTTCGCCCGCGTCAATGGGAGCCTTGCCCACTTGCGCGCGTGGCTGACGCAAGCAACCCATGCCCCCCCTTTCACTGCCCCAGCTGGCAATGGCCATGGAAGCCACGGCCGCGGCGGCCGCTGCCGCCCAGCAGCAGCAGCAGCAGCCGCGGCGCGCCGGCTCGCAGCGCCAGCGCGGCGCCCGGCTCAGCGTGGGCGACGTGGCGGGCGCTGCGGCGGGCGCGCGGCGCGAGGCGGCGGCGCGCGCCGCGCGGGCGGCGGGCGGCGCCGGCGGTGCCGGCGCCTCCTTCAGCAGGACACACCCGGAGGTCGGACGCTACTTTGCCGAGGTGTTTTGCGGCGTGCCGGAGCTGAACAGGTGGCGATTGGAGTGGGCGTCCCCGTGGGGTTGGCAGGGGAGTCGGGAAGGGGCGGGGCAGGCAGCGCAGCGGGAGGCGTCCGGCCTCTCGCTCCCTCCCAATCACCTGCCTGCGGCGCTGGCCACTGCCCCCTCCCCGCTGCTGCCGCAGGTGGGTGCATGTGGACCCGGTGACAGGCTGGGTGGACCGGGCGTGGGACGTGGAGAGCCTGGCGCCGCGGGACAAGCCGCTGAGGTGCGCGCGGCGCGGGCGAGGGCGGGTCAGCGGGCGCGCATGCAGTGCCCGCGCTCTGCAGTTCCGCTGTGGCGCGGCGCAGCGCTGCCGCCCCCGGACCCCCCGCGTCTGCCTCCCTGCCCCCCCCCCCGTGCCGCGCTGCCTCGAGCCGCCACCAGCCACCGCAGATGATGCCAACCCTCCTCCCAACTGGCCCATCCCCCACCCCTCCGACACTCGTGTCCACCCCAACACTCCCGAGCCCCCCTTCCCGCCCCTCTTGTGCTCCAGCTACGTGGTGGCCTTTGCGGGCGGTGGCGCCAAGGATGTGACCCAGCGCTACACCGCCAGCTGGCTCGCGGCCAAGAAACAGCGCGACGCCACCGGCTGGTGGGCCGCCACCCTCGCGCCCCTGGTCCGCAGGGAGGCGGCGGCGGCCGCCGCCGCCGGCGCGCGCGCGGTCGCCGCCGCCGGTGCGGCCAACGCCGCGCCCTGCGTCGCCGCCGGCGGCGCACGCGGCGGGGTGGCCGGCGGCGAGCCGGCGGGGGGGCAGGCGGGGCAGCGCGGCGGCCACGTGGCCAGCAGCGAGGATAGAGAGTTGGCTGAGCGCGTGCGCCAGGTGGGGCGGCCCGCGGGGGGGAGGGGGCCAGCGCAGGGGGCACGTGGCTGGCAAGAGGCGCTTGGGCGGGGCTTTGGCCGTGCCCACCCAGCAGCGCCCTGCTGCCCTCTTTGCCTCCCGGACCCCCGCCTTGGGCGCAGGAGAAGCGCGGCCCGCCCACCACCATCTCTGGCTTCAAGAACCACCCGGGTGGGCGGGTGGGGCGGGGGCAGGGCGGCGGCGGTGTCGGCTGAACGGTGTCGGCCTAGGTGTCGGTGGGACGGGGGCAGGGCGGCGGCGGGAGGCCGCGGGGGCAGGGAAATAGAAGAACAAGACAAACGTCCAAGCGTGACTCAGGGAGCAAAGGCCATTGGCGCGCAGCCGCAGGCCTGGGGAGGGGGGGAATGCGAGCTCTCCACCCGTGTCCCCCGTGCGCGCTCTCCGACTCCCTCCCACCCCCCGCTCATCGCTGCTCCCCCTCATCGCCCAGTCTACGTGCTGCAGCGACACATCGGCAAGTACGAGACGATTCGCCCGGGGTCCAAGAAGAGAGGCCTCCACAGGCGCGCAGAGGGCGGCGCACGCGCGGCGCCCCCGGGGGCCCCGCCCCGCCTGCCGGCTGCTGGGCGACCTGCTCTCGCCCGCGCGCCGCAGGGGGGAGCCTTACTATGCTCGCTCGGCGCTGGGCGACGTGCACTCGGGTGCGTGGGGCGGGCGCGGGGCGGCGGGGGCGGGGGAGGCACGGGCAGAGCAGGCAATGCGCTGGCTGCCCTCGACGCCGGGGCGGGCAGCGCGAGGCGAGCTGCCGCGCGCCGCCTGCCGCGGGGCCCCGCCCACCCAGCCCGCCTTGCCTGCCCCCCCCCACCCCCACCCAGCCGTGCGCTGGCGGCGCATGGGCAGGGAGGTCCTCCCAGAGGAGCTGCCGCACCCGGCCAAGCGGGTGCCCAAGCGCGGTGCGGGGGGCAAGGCGGCGCCCCCCGGCGGCATCGATGGAGAGGCGCCAGGCGGAGGGGAGGTGCGTGCGCCGCGCCGCAACCACAACCGCCTGTGACCGCGGCCCCGTGCCGATTCGCGCAGCTGGCGGCGGCCGCTCGCCGCGCGCCATGCGACGCCTCCGCCGTGCCTGCCTGGCGCAGGAGGAGGAGGAGGAGGAGGGGGACGGCACGCCCTCGCCAGGCCCGTCCAAAATGGTTGATTGCTACGGAGAGTGGCAGGTGGGACACCGAACAATGTGTGTGTGTGGTGCCTACTAGTACACCCTACCAGTGCAATCAAGATCAGAAGGCCCACCTAGCGCACACGGCCCCCTGCGCTGCCACACGTTGCGCCGTGCAGCGCTGCGTGCCGCTGCTCCTGCCGGGACTGCGGCGCGCCTCCCCCCGCGAGCTCGTGCGCCCCTCCGCCCTTCGCCCCGCGCCCGCAGACGCGCGAGTGGAGGCCGCCCGCCGCCGCGGGCGGGCGCGTGCCGCGGAACGAGCGGGGCAACGTGGAGGTGCCGCCGCTGTGCAAGGTGCTGCCGCCGGGCACGGTGAGGCGGCGTTGGCGCGCGGGGGGGGGGGGGGGGGGGGGGGCCGATCCCCTGCACGACTGGCGGCGGCTGCCCGCCCCACTCCCCTTTCCTCCTCGGCTCTAGTGCCCTGCCCCCTCTCCCCCCTCGCACGCACATGCCGCGCCCCTCTCCCCCCTCGCACACCCTTGTCGCGCCCCCCTCCCCCTCCTCCAGCGCCCATGCCGCGCCTCTCCCCCTCACAGAACACCCACCCCACCCACCGCCACATCCACCCACCTCGCCCGCACGCGCCCGCACGCGCAGGTGCACCTGCCCGCCGCCTACCTGGGGCCGGTGTGCCGCCGCCTGGACGTCGACTATGCCCCCGCGCTCGCCGGGTTTGACGTGCGCGGCGGGCGCAGCGTGCCGCGCATCGAGGGCGTGGTGGTGTGCGCGGAGCACGCAGAGGCGGTGCTGGCGGCGGCCGAGGAAATGGAGAGGTGGGTCGTCACTGTCAAATGGGGTGGTGGTGGTGGGTGTGGTGGTGGGTGGGTGGGTGGGTGGGTGGAGGGGCGGCGGGCGGGGGGGGGAGGGGCTGCGACCGCGCGTGCGTGGCGTGCCCCGGCGCGCTTGTGAGCGCGTGCTGAAACTGCCGTGGCCCCCCCCTTTCTCGCCCCCCCGCCGCGCGCGCCAGGGCACGCGAGGAGAAGAGGCGGCAGCGGGAGGAGAGGGCCGCGGCGGAGGAGGCACGGCGGCAGCAGGCGTTTGCGGCCGCGCGGCAGCAGCTGCAGCAGGACTATCAGCAAGGGGATGCGGGCGGGGGCCAGCAGCAGCAGCAGCGGAAGCGGCGGCGCGTGCAGCAGCAGGCCGCGGCGGGCAGGGCGGCCGTGCCGGCGCCGGCCGTGGCCGGCGAGGAGCAGGCGGCGGGGGAGGGGGAGGCGCCCGAGGAGCTCGCGCTGGGCGCGGGCGCTGGGGTGGAGGTGGAGGACATCTGAAAGCAGCTGGGCTGCCTGCGCTTGTCTCGTCTGCTTGCTGTGCTGCGTGGGGCTTGCTTGCCTCCACCGCTGTGTGTTTGGGTGTGGACAGCGGTTGTGTGTGAGACAGCGCGAGTGTTGTTGAGCGGAGCAGCGTGCCGGGATCCCACCGACCGCGCAGCACGCGCGACCGCGACAGGCCTTTGACGCCCCCCGTCACCTCCTGCGGTCTGAGCCTCTCTGCGCGTGCGCTCTGTGCGCGGCCCTGCGCCACGGCCTCACACAGCGCCCGGCCGGCAGAGCTTCGCGTCAGGGCTTGTCTTCGCCCGCGGCGCCCGCCGGGCTCGCCCCCCTGCCTCCCGCCGCCGCGCTGCCCGACGGCTCTCGGATCCGCACGCGCCGCATCGGCTGCAACTCGACGCCGCCGCCGCCGTCGCCTGCGCCGCCGCCGCCCTCCGTGATGGTGCTGGCGGCGCGCTCTTCCTGGACGGGCGGCAGGATGCCGCCGCCGTGGGCGCTGCTGCCGCCGCGGGGGCTGCTGGCGCCGCCGCGGGGGCTGCTGGCGCCGCCGAGAGGGCTGCTGGCGCCGCCATGGGCGCTGCTGCCGCCGCGGGGGCTGCTGGCGCCGCCGCGGGGGCTGCTGGCACCGCCGGAGTCGGGCGTGCGCTGGGAGAGCCAGGCCAGGCTGCTGGTGCGGCTGGCGAGCTGGGCAGAGCGCAGGGTGGCCAGCTGGCCGGAGCGCTGGCGGGAAGAGAGGTAGAAGGAGCGGGGGGAGGTGCCGTCGGAGGCGGCGCCGACGACCGAGTAGGAGCCTGCGGTGATGGTGCGACCGCCGCCGCGCTCCACCCACTGCCCGTCTTTCAACACCAACTCCACCACCAGCAGCTGCTCGGTGTTGTCAAAGTCGAGGTGGTCTGTGTGTGGGGGGGGTCAAGGTGGGTGGGTGGATGAGGGTGTGAAGGTGGGTGGTGGGTGCAGGAGGGGCCAAGGTGGGTGGGGGGGGGTGGATGAGCGTGCGTGTGTGTGTGAAGGTGGGTGGTGGGTGCAGGAGGGGCCAGAGCGGGGCGCAGAGCGAGGCGCGGCGCGAGCGCGCGCGGGCGAGGCGGCTGGGGCTCGAAGCGGCGGAGGGCAGCAGCGCCGTCCGCATGCTGGCCTCCCTGGCCCCGCGTCCGGTGCGCCTCCCACGCGTGCCTCCCCTCCTCCTGGCCCCCTCCCCTCCCAGCCCCGACTCACTGCGCTTGACGTACGACCTGCGCGGCAGCGAGCGGCGGGGGAGGGGGGGTGAGGCGCCCTGGGACGGCCGCACGCGCGCCGCGGGCCGCGGCGCTCGCGGCGGCGCGGCGGCGGCGCGTGTGGCGCCGCGCAGCCTGCTGGCCCTTGCAAGGCCCGGTCGGGCCCGCACGAGCGGCCGCTTTCCACCCACATGGGGAGCGAGTAGACAAAGTAGACCAGTAGGATTAGGACGATCCAGCAGGCGATGTATGGGTAGTCGCGGTTGGGGAGGGACACCATGCTGCGAGGGGTGGGGGTGGGGGTGGGGGTGGGGCCTGCGGGCGAGGCGGCGTGCAGGGGTCGCGCTGGGAGGCGGCCCGTCGCCGCCCCGCCGGCGGGCGCGGCCCCCTCCCGCCCGCCTGCCCACGTACCCCCCCGCCCAGCGCCCGCCCGCCGCGTCCCCCCCCCCCCCCCCCCCGCGCGCGCCTGAATGTGATGAGGATTATGGCGCTGGAGGGCACCCAGGGCATGAGCCAGCCGGGGATGCACCAGGTGGAGGGCGTGTACTCGATGGGGCAGCAGAGCTGCGGGCGAGGGCGCGCGCGCGCGTCGGGGCGGGGGCGGGGGCGCCAGGGCGCGTGCGCCAAGGCAGGCGCGTGCGCTGGGGCACGGGTCGGGCGAGGGGAGGCGTGCGCGCTGGGAGAGCCCGCGCGCGCGCGCGCGCGGGAGAGCGGCGGCCGCGAACGCCCCCCCGGGGGCACGTTGGGGGGGCGCGCGCGGCGGCGGCGCCGCGCGCCTGGAGGGAGAGGGTGACGAGGAGCCAGAGCAGCGCGAGGCCCATGAGGACGAAGCCCTCGTCGCGCGTGTGGCCGTAGCCCGAGATGTTGTCCAGCGACACCTCGTAGTAGGTGGAGAAGGCTGCGGGCGTGGGGGGGAGGGCGGGCGGGCGGGCGGGGGGGGGGACTGAGGCAGCGCGGGGCGCGCGTGCGTGACTGCGTGAATGTGGGGGGAGCTGGCGGCGGGCCTGCAGCCGCGGCGGCAGGGGGGCCGAGCCCGTGGGGCGGCGGTGGCCCCCCCCCCAGCGCCACTGACCGACGCTGGTGGCCGTGATGCCGGCGAGGTGCGCCCAGACCAGCACCTGCCGCGTGCGGCTGCTGAGCCGGCTGCCGGGCACCCATCTGCTCGCCTTGGCCGACAGCGCCTGCTCCACCGTGCCGTACCTGCGGCGGTGGTGGTGTGGGTGTGTGGGTGGGGGGTGGGGGGTGGGGGCAGGCAGCATGCTGCGCCAGGGCTGTGCCGCGTGCCGGCCCCGGCCGAGCCCGGCAACTGCCGCATGCCAATTCACCCTCAACTCAACTCACCGCGAGTATTTGAGCTTCACGCCCGGAGAGTACCTGCAGGGACACAAATCAATAAACAACAAACAAATTGTTCGTGGGGCGAGGGGGAGGGGGTGCCCAGCCGGCGGTGGCGCCGCAGGGGTGGCGGGCGCCGACGCCGACGGCCCCCACCCCGCCGGGGCCTGTCGCCCGGCGCGGCTGCCGTGAGCGGTCACCCCCCCCCCCCCCCCCCCACCAAAACACACACACATGCGCGCAGGCGCCGGCCGCGCCTGCGGAAGAGCTGCGCGTTGGCGACGGCGTACATGGCAAAGAGGCAGCCAAACGCGCCGAGCGTCGTGGTTATGGTGGTGTTCTCCATGGGCGCCAGGGTGGCGATGAAGGCTGGGAGGGGAGGGGGGGGACGCACGGGCGGATGGGCGCAGGGACGGGGCGCGGCGGGGAGGGGCGCCGCGGCCCGCGCGCCCCCCGGAGACTCTCTGCCGCACGGACGACGTGCCGACCCGCCGCCCACCGATGAGCACCCCCATCGTCATTTGTGCCCCCAGCGGCGTCTGCGTGCGTGGGGAGATGCGCGCCAGGAAGGGCGGCAGCAGCCAGTCGCGGCCCGCCGCCATGGCAATGCGCGCCACTGCGGGGGCGGGGGGCCGGCGAGGGGGGGGGGGGGGCGGGGGCGGGGGCCGTGCAGGGCTGAGGGGGCGCCCTGCTCCGGACGCGGCGGGAGGCGCGCCGCGCCGCGGCGGCAGCGGCGCCGCGCTCGCGGCGCGGGGGGAGGACAGCGGCGGGGGCGCGGTAGCGGGGTTGCTCCCCGCGCGCTGCAGAGGCGGGGGCGCGGCGGGGACGCGCCGGCGCACCCGAGTAGAGTCCCACGAGCAGGGCGGTGACAATCCCCAGCAGCGCCCCCACGGCCATCACAAACCGCATCCAGCTGTAGCCTGGGGGGGGGGGGGCGGTGTGTGTGTGTGTGTGTGTGTGGTGGTGGTGGTGTGTGTGTGGGGGGTGGG
>PCFQ01000078.1:324049-334779 GCA_003063905.1 Chlorella sp. A99 | reverse complement strand
GATGCGATTGGGGCGAGGACGGCCAGCTTGGGCATCGTGAGGGTGAAGGGGGGGGGGGGGGGGGGGAGACGCGGGGGATGGAGCGGGTGTGGGTGGTGGGGGGGGGGCGTAGAGGGCATGCGGTCGGCGGCGCGGTCGGCGGGGCAGCGCGGGCGGGAGCGCGGCGGCCCGGCGGAGCCGGGCACAGCCGACTCTGCCCGGTCGGCTCTGCTCACTGCTGATGAAGAAGGTGCTCTCCTTCACGCCCAGGCCGAGCAGCACACTGAACACGAGGACGATCGCGCCGGCCATGAGGTCCAGCCCCGCAGACTGCGGCCCCGGCTGCGCGCGCGGCGGGGGGACGTGGGGGGCGGCGCGGTGGGCGCGGGCGGGGGCGCGCCGGCGGCGCGCGGCGCGGCGCGGGCGGGGGCGCGCGGCGCGGCGCGCTCCCGCGGGCAGCGCCGCCGCGCGCTGGCCCGCGCCCCGCGCCCCAGCCGCTGCGAGGCTCGACGCACGATCATGTCGATGACGAAGATGTTGGAGTAGGCGCCGCAGAGCTGGGCCAGGTAGTTGCTGAAGCCGCGGGCCACCTGCGCGACGGCGGCGGCGGCGGCGGCGGCGTGGGGGCGGGACGCCGCCGGTGCGGCGCGGCCCGCGCAGGCGCCGCGACCCGCCAGACACAGCAGGGAAGGATCCACAGGCGCGGGAGAATCGATCGGCAGCGGGCGAGGAGGAGGGGGCGCGCCTGTGCCATGGAGAAGACGTACTCCATCAGCAGGCCCCCCACCGTCAGCCAGGCCGGCAGCTCGCCAAACGTGACCTGCGCAGGGCGCGGGGGCGGACGCGCGCACGCGCGTGTGTGGTGGTGGTGGTGGTGTACGGGGGGGGGGGGGGGGGGGGGGGGGGGGGGCGGGGGGGTGGGCGCAAGCGGGGAGNGGGCCGGCAGGCGCGTCGCTGCGGCGGGAGGGGGCGGGGCGGGAGCGCCGGCCGCCGGTGCGCACGGCCCTCCACTGGCAGACGCGCGGGCCTGCCCGCGGCGGCGCAGGTGCCGCCCGCCGCAGCTGCCGGCGCGCGCGCCATGCCGCGGGAGAAGGCGCCGCCAGACACCAACTAGCAAACATAGCAAGACAGTGCAAAAACAGCTCGCCATGACGTAGGAGAAGGCGCCACCGGAGACGGGGTACTCGACGCACAGCTCCGCGTAGCAGGCGGCGGCCATTAGGGAGGAGAGGCCGCTCAGCAGGTAGGACACTACGATCGAGGTGCTGGCGGCGGCGGCGGGGCGAGGGGGTGGGGGGCGGGGCGGGGGGCGGGGTCAGGGCGGGGGGCGGGCGGGGGGAGCCGCGCGGGCCGGGGCGCGAGGCGCACGGCGCGGCGGGCGCGCGCGGGCGCGCCGGCCCCCACCTCGTGACCGCCTGCGCCGTCTCGGCCGTCAGCTGCGCCCAGCCGCTGCCGATCACGATGCCCAGCCCCAGGAAGAGGAGGTCCCACCGCCCAAATGCCTTGCGCAGGCTGCCGCGCAGCACGGCCTGCGGTGGGAGAGCCCGGCGCGGTCGCGGCGCGCGCGGCGGGTGCCCCGCGGCCGCACGCCTGGCCGCCAAGCCGCCTCCGCCGCGCCTCCCCGCCCCCCCCCTCCGCCCCCCTCCTCCTCCCCCGCCCCGCTCTGCGCGCGCCCCGCCCCGCTCCTCCCCCCCCCCCCGCCCCGCGTGTGCACCCAGGTGGGTGCACCCACCTCCTGCAGCTCCTCCTCCAGCGTGCGCGGCCGGAAGGAGATGCGCCGCACGAGCTGAGGGATCTGGCGCAGCCCGGCCCAGTACTCCTTCAGCAGCCCCTCCGAGGCCAACATGGCCCCTCGCCGGCCCCCGCCGCGGCCTGCGCGTTCGTGGGCAGCGGCAGGTGGCGGCGGGCGCGGTAATTCGCGGCCGGCAAGGCGGCGACGCCGAGGGCGGCGGGCGGGGCGGCAAGCGAAGCGCGAAAGCAGTGGCTTCTGCTCACCCTCGCCGCTCCCAGCTGGACGCCTAACCCGCCGCGAGTGACGAGCTCTTCAAAACTCGCGAATCCTGCTTGCTGGGCCGCCCAGTACGCAGCAGGCTCTAAATCAGCACTCCAACAACATCGTCTTCATTGTTTCTTAGGCCAGTGCTTGCAGGTAGAGAGGGCCAGAGTTTGGATGCAGCGCACGCAGGAAGGGGAGGAGCTGTTCGCGCAGCGGAGCCTGGAGAACGCCGTCGATCAGGTTGTTGAGGCGTATTGAAGTGCAGGAATGCAGGATGGTTTGTGCAGGACCAGATCTCATTAATCAGATGCCCGCCGCCCGCCCGGCGGGCCGCCCCACCCGGGCGACCGCCCAACAGTGACGCGAGCAGCCACACTATTTGATTACAGAAAGAAGCCTTGCACATGCTGTTGTGCGCTCCGGCCAGCTGGTCCGGCATGCTGATTGATGCAGCTGCAACTGGCCACCGGGGTGGGCCGAGTCAGGCAGGCGGCGGCCGGCGGCGGTGCGGATCACTCTACGCATTGCGGCCCTCCTGTGGGGAAGTGGGACATCCACATCGTGCCTGAAGTGAAACTGAAGTCCCACTGCATTGGGGGCCGCTTGCACACCCACAGCACCTCTGGCATCACTTGAACGCGGCCGCCACATGCTCCCCGCTCCTGGCAACTGTCCACTCACCGCGCCCACTCACAGATCGTTCAATCCTACTGTTCAGGACGCCCCGCGCAGCGTTTGCTGCCAGCGCCAGCAGGGGTTCACCGAGAGCTCGCTCTCTGAACGCCGCGGCTGCTCAGCTCTGCGCTCGAGCTAAGGCCATTGCGCGCAGCGCGCGCGGCGCGGCAGGCGAGCAGCGGCGGCGCGGGGCGGCCTAGAGGCGGCGCCCGTCGGCAGCAGGGCGACGCACGGCACGTGTGAGCCTGCGGCCGCGTGGCCGCCGCCATGTTTTACGTCGTGGAGCTCCGCAAGGAGCTGGAGATCCAGCCCCGGTTCTTTGGCCCTCGGCTGACCGAGGAGATTGAGCGGCGGTTGCGGCAGGAGGTGCGCCCGCCGCCCGCCCGTGCCGCCGGGCCGCGCCGCCCGCCGCCCGCTCCAGCCCGCCTGCCACCTGGCCACGTGGGCCCCCCCCCCCCCACACACACACCTCCCCCCTCGCCCCACGCTCTCTGCAGATGGAGGGCACGTGCCACGAGAAGTATGGGTTTGTGCTGGTGGTCATGGGGCTGGTCAGCCGCGGGCGGGGCGTGATCCGGGAGGGCGCGGGGTCGGCCACCTTTGACGTCACCTACCAGTGCGCGTGCCAGCTGCCCAGCAAGGGCGACGTCATCGACGCGCGGGTCGAGTCGGTGAACAAGGTGGGGTGCGCCTGCCTGGGCGCGGGGGCGGCCGCGAGGACGCGCGCGGGGGGACGGGGCGCCGCACCCCTCCCGCACCCCTGCCTCACCCCCCGCCGGGCGAGGCCCCCGCGTGCACCGTGCGCACGCTCCCCCACCCCCACTCCCGCGCGCTCCCCCTCCACGCGCACACGCACACACACACGCGCGCCACCACCACCACCGCCCCACCCCACCACACACACCACCACCACCACCACCGCCCCGCCCCACCGCCTGCGCCGCCCCGCAGATGGGCTTCTTCTGCTCTGCCGGCTCGCTCACCGTGTTTGTGAGCAACCACCTGATCCCGGACGACATGGAGTTCTCCACCACCCACGAGCCCGCCTACGTCTCGGCCGACGGCGAGGTCACCGTGAAGGCCGGCCTCTTCGTGCGCCTGCGCATCGTCGGCACGCGCGTCGACGCCGCAAACATCGTGAGAGCGGGCGCGTGCANGGGGGGGGGGGGGGGGGGGGGGGGGGAGAGGGGGGGAACGCGGCGCGGGGGGCGCGCCCCGGGCGGCAGGAGCGGCACATGTGGTTGGGGCTTGCTGGGGTGGGCTCAAGGGGGCTGGGCACGGCCGGCGCGGCGGCGGCGTCGCGGCAGCAGGCGCACGCCCCGTGAGCCAGCGTGGCCGCGGGGGCGCGCGCTGGCGGGCACCCGCGCGATGCAGCGCGCCCTCGTGCCGCCTCCCCCGCCCCCTGCAGTTTGCCGTGGGCACCATCAAGGAGGATTACCTTGGAGTCATGAACCAGTGAGGTTAGACTGCTGGCAAACAGCAGCAGCAGCAGCAGTCGTGCCTGGCAGGCCAGCCTCGCGCCGCGCTGCGGCGCAGAGACGCGCGGCGCCGCACCCCAGGCAGTCATCCGGCCCTCCTTGCGGCTTGCGTGGTGTGGGGCCCAGCTCGGAGCGGACACCCAGCATGGTCGGTTGTCACCAGTGCCGGCAGCCTAGCTTCACGCGCCTGCGGCGGACGCCGCTGCTGCCCGTGGCGCTTGATGTTTAATGTCTCTCTGCGTGGGACCAGAGGAACGCTCGTCGGCTGCGCTCAGCTCAAGGCTAGGAGCGGATAACGGGGGGTCCCACCGCCGTCTGGCGAGCGTGGGTGGGCAGGCTCAGTGAGCCGCTCGCGCCCGTCTGGGCGGCGCCTTCCACCACGTGTTCTTGTGCCTCCCTTGCGCCCTTCCCTCAGTGAATTGTTGACCCTGCTGCTTGTTGAGACCTCCCTTTGAAGCGGCTCCCACTAGGCCGAACATCGGCCCGCAGGCGGGCCTGCACCAGGCCCGCGCCGCGCCCCTGCCTGATCTGAAGGCCAGGGGACGCAGCAGGGGTCCAGCGTCCAAAAGAGACGGTCGGCAGCACAATGCCCTCCAACTCTCGCGGCACTTCGGCGTGGGGGCCCAAGCCTGCCACATCTGCTCCCCCAGCTGCCGATGGCGATGCAGCGGGACAAGCACCCGGCCCTGACGCCCGCGTCGTCTTTACAGCCGCAGTGCTCGTGGGATACACCGTGACGGTGCAGGTGAGCGATCGAGGCGGCGGAGCGGCGGGCCGGGCCTGTGCCGCGCCGCCGTGCACTCCAACCGCCTCGGCAAGCCTCCACCCGCCGCCGCCCACCCGCCGCCGTCCTCCCCCGCCCCCGGCCCCCGCCGCCGCAGACCACGTCCGGCCGGGTGTACGAGGGCGTGTTCCACGGCATCGCGCCTCGCGAGGGCGGCGGCCTGGACGTGCAGCTGCGCATGGCGCGGCTGCTGGCCGACCCGGCGGCGCCGGCGGGCGCGCTGCGCGGCCGGCGCCCCGCGCCCGCGCTCACCGTGGGATGGGATGAGTTTGTGAGCCTGGCTGCGGCGGACGTGCGGATGGGGGAGGGCGACGTGGGGCCGGCGGCGTGGGACGACGCGGGCGGCTTTGGCACCGACGCCGCCATCTCGCGCGCGCGCGGCGCGTACGGCCGTGAGCGGGAGCTGCAGCGATGGGCGCCCGGGGCAGGGGAGGAGGCGATGCTGGTGGGGCTGGAGGAGACGGGCGGGCCGGTGGAGCGCGGGTGGGACCAGTTTGCGCTCAACGAGGCGAAGTTTGGGGTGCGCTCTGACTTCCGCGAGGAGCTCTACACCACCGCGCTCGACCCCAGGTGGGGGCGCGCGGCGGGGGCGCGCGCGGGGTGGGTGTGCGTGTGGGTGGGCGGGTGGGTGGGGGGTCTCGCGGCGGTGGCGCGCGCGGGGTGGGTGGTGGGTGGGAGGAGTGCGTGTGTGGTGGTGGTGTGTGGCGTGCGCGGGCGGGTGGGTGGGACTGGATGAGGGGGTGGGTGGGTGGGTGGGTGGGGGTGCGGAGCGGTGTTTATGGAGGTGCTGCTGCTGTGGGGACGGGTCGGAGAGGGCGGCCTGAGCGTCTGCCGCGCCCCCCAGCCCACCCGTGCGTGCCCCGCCGGCCGCCCCGGCGCCCCGCCCCCCGCAGCAAGTCGCGCATCTCGGTGGCCGAGGCGGCGCGGATTGCGGCGGAGATTGAGCGCGGCGACACCACCAACGTGCACCTGCTGGAGGAGCGCGGCGTCGCAATCGACGACAGCCAGATGGACGAGGAGGACCGCTACGGCGCGGTGGTGCGCGGCGCCGGGCCGGCGCCGGCGCCCGCCGCCGCCGCCGCCGCCGCCAACGGCGCCGCCGCCGGCGGCCCGCGCCCCGGCGGCGCGTGGGGCCGCGGCGGCGGCGGCGGCGCCGCCGCCGCCGCGCGCCCGTTCTTCCCCGGCGCGGCGCCGCCCGCAACGGCGGCGGTGCCCATTCCCATCGACCCGCGGCGCGAGGCCAACAAGCTGCGCGCGCAGCTCAACGCGGGCAAGAAGACGTCGCCCTACGGCACGCCCAAGGGCGCCAAGAGCCCGCTGCAGAGCCCGCTCGTCAGGTGGGCGCCGGCGCGGCGGGCGCATGCGCGCCGCGGCGCCTGCCGCGCTCGCCCCTCCCCCCTCTGCTCGCCTTGCTCCCCCTTCCGTCCTTACCCCCCACCCCCACCCCCCCTCCCCGCGCAGCGACGCCGCCAAGCTGGAGGCCTTGAACCTCGACCCCGGCAGCGGGCCGCGCGTCGACCCCGAGACGCGCGCCCAGTTCGAGGCCTTCAAGGCCGCGCAGCAGCAGGCGGCGGCGGCGACGGCCGGCCCCGCCCTCAAGCGCGAGGACATCTCGCAGCTGCGCCAGTTCAGCGCCGCGATCGAGGGCAAGCTGAGCAAGAGCCTGAGCGGGGAGGGCGCGGCGCTGCGGGAGCAGGCGGCGGCCGCCGGCGCCGGCGCGGCGCCGCCCGCAGAGGCGGCGCCGGCGCCCGCCGGCGAGGGCGGGGCGGCCGAGGCGGCGGCGCCGGCGGGCGAGGTGGCGGCGCCGCCCAAGAAGTCGACGCTGAACCCCAACGCCAAGTCCTTCACTTTCAACGTTGCGGCCAAGGACTTTGTCCCCGGCGCTGCAGCCGCGCCTGCGGCCGCCGCGGCGCCGCGGCCGGCGGCCGGCGGGGGCGCGCCGCCGCCCGCGGCGGCCGCGCCGCCGTCGCCCTCGGGGCCGGCGCCGGCGCCGGCGGGGGGCGCGCCGCCGCCGAGCGGCGCCGGCGGCAGCATCCCCGGGCCCGGCCCCGGCTTCAAGCCGGGCGGGGTGGGCCCGGGGGGCAGGATGGGCGGCGGCCCAGGCGGCCCAGGCGGCGGGGAGTACCGGGGGCCGCGGCCGGGCGGGCGGGAGCCCCCCGACCTGGGGCCCCCCCACCACCGCGGCGGCGGCTTTGAGCGGGAAGGCAGCTACGGCCGGCGGCGGGACGATCGCGAGTACGAGCGGCGGCGGGAGCTGCGCCACTACGACGGCGGGCCGATGCGGGGGCCGGGCGGCATGGGCCTGGAGGGCGGCATGCACCCGGCGCCGATGCCGGGCAAGGCGGGGCCGGGCGGGCCCCTGCAGGTGGGGGTGGGGAGCCGGGGCTGGAGCAAGGGCGGGCGGGCGAGGCGGGCAGGCGGCGGCGGCGGCGCGGCGACAGGCGCGGGGCGTGGCGGGCGCGGCGGAGGCCGGCCCGAGCCCCCCGCCGCGCGTGCGCCCTTCCCCACGCCCCCGCGCCGGCGCGCCCCCCCCTCCCTCCCCCGCGCGCAGCTGGGCATGCCGGGCCTGATGCCGGCGATGGTCATGGGCCCCAACGGGCCGCAGATGGTGATCCCGGCGCAGCAGGTGGTCATGGGCCCCAACGGCCCCCAGGTGGTCTTCCCCCAGCAGATGATGGGCCCCGGCGGCCAGCCGGGCGTGGTCATGATGCGGCCGATGATGGGCATGCCCGGCGGCGTGATGATGGCGATGCAGCAGATGCCGCACGGCGTGGCCGTCATGGGCGGCCCCGGCGGCCAGCCCGTGGGCCTCGCCCCCATGGGCCCCGGCGGCATGCCCGGCCCCGGCACCATGGGCCCCGGCGGCCCCGGCATGCCCCCGCCCGGCGCCATGGGCGGCCGCGGCGACCTCGAGTGAGGCGCGGCGCGGCGCGCCGGTGTGGGGCCACGCTCGCCTTGCTGTTGGCCGGCTGCCACGGAGCAGCTGGTGTAACTAACTCCTGCGGCCCAGCTGCACGAGAGTGGGCACACTTCCAGAGCAGGGCTGTTTGGGAACGGCAGAGGCGTGCGAGGGTGGCGTGCGGCGGGTGGTGGGCGGCGAGCGCTGTGCTACACACAGTTGGCTGCTGCATCCTGACGCAACTGGAGAGCGTCAGTTGGCCCACCAGCTTGAGAAGGGCAGCAAATTGGCCTGCGGCCTCGTAGCAAGTCGGACGCCAGGGACGAACCATAGGAACCAACGCCGTCAGGTGAAGCAGCACTGCAACTCCGCGCGTTCTGATCGCTCTCCCTGCGTGCGTGCGGGTTGTTCCTCTGCCCAGGCATCGCCCGCAGTAGCTACTCCCCCCGTCGTGGTCAGACAGCAGCGAATCGCCCATGGCGGGCGGTGGCCAGTCCACGAGCGTGGCGGTGTCTCAGGACGTGCCTGGTGCGCGAGGGAGTGCCGTCTGCCAGCTTCAAATGTTTCAGCACCACCACCTAAACCCCCGCGCCCCGCCTGCGCAGACTACCGCCATGGGGGACCCATCGCGCTGAAGTACGTGAAGCGAGGTGCGCTCAAGAGGCGATCAATTTGCTGGCCGTCAATTCGCCCGCCGTCCCGCCGGCCGCCGCCGATTCTGTGCACACCCCCCTCGCCCCGACACCCTCCCCTCCCTCGCCTGGCCCTGCAGGCTACCACCTGTTGATGAGCCATGGCCTCACGCTGTGCCTGGTGCCCCTGGCGGCCACGGGCCTGGTGAGCTGCGGCTGGCATTCCGTGCGCCGCCGCGCCGCCGCCGCCGCCGCGGCGAGCCGCCCGCGTCGCCGCCGCGCCCCCGCTCCCGCCCCCCCACGCCTCGACGCCTCCTCCACCCTTCCCTCCCCATCGGCAGCTGGAGCTGGCCAACATGTACCAGGCGGGGGACCTGCAGGCGATGTGGAGCGTGGCGAGGCAGACGAACCTCACCCTCAACATGGCCGCGTTTGTGGCCTGCTGCCTCGCGCTCGCGCTCGCGGCCGCCACCTACGCCTTTGCCCGCTCCCGCCCCGTCTACCTCCTGGGATACCACTGCTTCAAGCCGCCCGCGCAGTGAGCGCTTGGGTGTGGGTGGGGTGGGTGGGCGGTAGAAGGGGTACTGTTTTGGGATGGCATCGCCGGGCTGGGGCCGCGCGGCGCCAGCCGCCTACGCCGCCCACGCCCGCGCACGCGCGCCCGCCCGGCCCTGGCCCCGGCCCCGGCCCTGACCAGCCACGCGCCTCGTTTTCTTTCCACCGCAGCCTCAAGGTCTCCTACGACTTCTTCATGGAGCATTCGCGCGCCGCGGGCTGCTTCGACGCCCAGAGCCTGGAGTTCCAGGAGAAGGTGCTCGGCCGGTCTGGCCTGGGCGAGGAGACCTACCTGCCCGAGGGGCTCATGGCGCGCCCTCCGCGCATCGACATGGCCGCCGCGCGCGAGGAGGCCAACCTCGTCATCTTCTCCTGCGGTGGGTGGCTCGCCTTGCCCTTTCCTGTCTCTCCTTGGGCGGGCGGCGGTGGCGATGGCTGGCAGGGGCGGCGGCGGGCGAGGGCGCGCGGCTGGTTGCAGGGGCGGGGCGCGCGGAGGGGCGGCGGGCGGGCGAGGACGCCCCGCGGCGGCGCGCGGCCGGCCCTGCCCTCCGCCGAGCGCGGCAGGCATGGGGGCGCGCCGAGAGCGCAGGGGGTGGCGGGCCGGCCGGGGGACAGCGCTGCTGCGCCCGCGCGCCTGCTCACCCGCTTGTCCCACACACACACGCCCACACACACACACACACTCCCTACCACCCCCGCCCCGCAGTGGAGGAGGTGCTTCGCGCCCACAACGTGCGGCCCCAGGCGGTCGACATCCTCATCGTCAACTGCTCTCTCTTCAACCCAACGCCCAGCCTGTCGGGTGCGCGCGCGCGCCTGCCCCGCCGCCGTGCGCGCCCGCCGCGCGCGGCGCGCGCACCGCACTCGCGCGCCCGGCTGCCCCCGCGCGTCCATCTGCGTCCATCCGCGCGCGTCTCGTCGCCCAGCCCACGCCTCCCCCTCCCCCCTCCTCCCTTGATCCCCCGCACGCAGCCATGATCGTCAACCGCTTCAAGATGCGCAGCAACGTGACGACCTACAACCTGGGCGGCATGGGCTGCTCCGCCGGCGTCGTCGCCGTCGGCCTCGCGCAGCAGCTGCTCCAGGTCCTCCCCGGCGCCACCGCGCTCGTCGTCTCCACAGAGAACATCACGCAAAACTGGTGGGCGCGCAGGAGGGGGGCGCAGGAGGCGGCGGGGGTGCGGGCGGCGGCGGGGGAGAGGGACGCCGCCGCCCGAGGGCCCCCTCGCTCACCGGCCCGCCCCCCCCTCCGAACCAGGTACTTTGGCAACGACCGCTCCATGCTGATCCCCAACTGCCTCTTCCGCCTGGGCGGTGAGCGGCGGCAGCACTGCAGGGCCTTGGGATTTTACCAGGGCAGGAAAACTGGGCCTTGGGAATGCCGGCAGTGTGGGCGCGGCGCCGGGCCGCAGCCTACCCATGCCGTTGGGCGCGCCGCACGGGCGCGCATGTGTTGTCTTTGCGCTCGCGCGCACCGCGTTGAAGACCGCGCCCGCTCACCCTGCCGTCCCCCGCAGGCGCCGCCATGCTGCTGTCCAACAAGTGAGGCGCTCGTGGGGGAGGCAGCGGGGCGCCTGCCGACGGCTCCCTTTCGTGCGGGGGGGGGGGGCCGGTGGAGACTGCTCTGGCTTCCGCCCTCTCCACACCCTCCACCCGTCGCGACGTCTCACTCTGGGCGCGCGCCCCCCCCCCCCCCCCCCCCCCCCCCCCCCCCCCCCCCCGGGGCCCCCCC
>PCFQ01000078.1:287850-313551 GCA_003063905.1 Chlorella sp. A99 | reverse complement strand
CCCCCCCCCCCCCCCCCCTCCCACCCTCTCTCTGCACCTGCGCCCAGGTGGTGCGTGTCCTCCTGGAACGACAACGGCATGAACCACAGCTGGCACGCCTGGCACCCCGCCCGCCTCTTCCGCACCTCCTACTTCCCCGGCCTCGGGTGGATGCTGCGCCGCCAGCTGTGGGAGGAGCTGGGCCCCCGCTGGCCGCTGCAGGCGCGGCGGCGCGGCGGCGCCGCACCTTGCGTGCCCCGTGCCGCGCCGGCGGCTGTTGGCCGCGCTCCCCTTTGGCCGCGGTCCTTTCGGCTCGCTTCCCCCCGCCCTGCCAAGCCTCGCCTGCATTCTGACTGTCATTGCAGCACTGGGACCACTGGATGCGCGGGGACGACGTGGCCAAGGGCAGGGACTGCATCGCGCCCGAGGTCAACCGCAACAGGCAGGTGGAGGGTCGCGGTGTGCGATGCACCCCCCCCTGCTTTCCCAGCCGCCGTCCCCACCCATCCCATCTGCATGTCCGACACACGCCTCCCTCGCCCTGCCCCCTCCCAGGAACATCGGGGAGGTGGGGGCCAACATGGACCGCACCGCCTTCCGCCGCTACCTGAAAAACATGGCCTTTGCCAAGACGCCGGTGCGCGGGCCGCATATGAGCAGACGCCCGCCGCGCGTCATCACACCTGCGCCGCCCGACGTCAGGCTCGCAGCAGCACCGCCTGCGGCGCCGATCCACGCCGGCCGATGCCTGCGCCGCCCCCTCGGCCTCGACTCCTCGCTCCTCCTCCCGCTGGGGCCCCTCACCTGCTGGCCCTGCTCCCGTCTCGCCCCAGGTGCGGCGCTCGGAGTGGGGCGACCTGTCCTACCTCCTGCAGCCGGGGTACAGCGAGCGCATGCGGCGGGCGCTGGCGGGCGCCGAGGTGTGGGACCTGGCGCAGGCGAGGGGGGGAGGCGCTGCCGCGCGCCGCCGGCGCAAGCCGGCGCTCTGTGCGCGCGCCTGCCGGCCCTTTGCCGCTGAGCCCGCCCGCTCCCCCGCCCGCTCCCTCGCGCCTTACCTCCCCGCCTTGCCTCCCCGCCTGCCCTCCCGAGCGCAGTTCCGCGCATCCGCGATCCCGCCGCCCAACGCGACCCTGCTGCTGCCGTACTGCATCGAGGATTGGCAGCGCGTGGCTGCGCCTGCGCCTGTGGCCCTACCCGCGGGGTCACCACCGCCACGTGGCCTCCATCCCTTACAAGTTCGTCGGGCAGCCGCCGGCGCCCGCCCAATGGCTCCCGCCTGGCGCGCGCACACTCGTGCGCTGCTGCGGCCAAGCCGTAGCTGCAGCCTGCGCTGCGGCCGCGACCCGACGCCCAAGCTCTGCGCTCACCTCAGGCACTCCCGCCCGCCCTCCGCGTGCAGGGGCGCGCGCGTGCTGGTCGCCGACCGCCGCTTCTGCCCCCTGCTGCCGCCGGGGCCGCTGGCCATCCCGCCCAGCGCGGGGCTGGCCCCGCTGGCGGCGCGCCGCAATGAGAGCTGCCTCGACGCGTGCGGCGCGGCGGGCATGCACTGCTCGGCCCCCGACTTTTGGTTCCTCAACACCTGCGCCGCGCTCAAGGCGGCCTTCCCCTGCGAGAGCGGCTGCACGGTGGAGATCGGTCCGGACATCCCCGCCTATGTCCCCGACCCCGGGGCGCAGCTCCATGGCTACTGCCTGGTCACTCAGAAGTCGTCGCGCTGCGGCGCACGGCACGCAGGCACCGCGCGCCTCTGCGCGTGCGTCCCCGGCGCCGAGCCGGCCGCCGCGGCCGCCGCGCGCCTGCGCGCCGAGGCGGCGGCCGAGCGGCGCGACGCGCTGGCGGAGCGGCAGCGCCAGCGCTGGCAGGCGCGGCACGACGAAGAGGCGGCGTGGCAGGCAGCGCTGCAAGCCGCGCAGCAGGCAGGGGTGGCGGCCAGCGCCAACGGGCTGGGTGCTGCTGACTCTGCGAGCCCCGCGGGCGCCAGCGGGCTGCTCAATACTTTAGCGGCGGCGCAAGCGGCGGCAGCGGTTGGCAAGCAGCAGCGAGAGCAGCAGCTGCAGCAGCAGGCTCAACGACTGGAGGAGAGAGCAGCAGGCGATAGCGCTTCGGCTGCCTCCACGTCCGCCAAGCAGGCTGGCAGCGCTCCTCTCCACACAGTGCTCGCTGCGCAGGTGGCAGCGGCGGCGCAGCAGGAACAGAACCAGCAGCAGCACCAGCAGCTCCAGCAGCAGGATGGTGTAGCACGAGGCAGCACCTTGACGCCCGCCAAACAGAGGGAGGCACCGCTCCACACGCTGCTGGCAGCGCAGCTGGCGACAGCAGCGGCAGGCCAGCAGCAGCAGCAGGGCCGGCAGGTCGGTGGGACAGACGGCGCTGCCGAGCGCACAGATAACGCCGCCGCTGGGCCGAGCCCAGCGCTGCACACACTCCTCGCTGCACAAGTAGCGGCGGCATCCAGCGGCTGAGAGCCGGCTCGCCGTTGGGACCACTTAGCTGGAGGTGTGTGCATCGTGCATTACACGCATGCACATTGACACATGAGTGCATGCGTCGCTGATTGAGCACTGCGAACCGAAGCTGAGCTCTAGGTAGGTAGCACTGGCGCACACACGAGCACTGCTGCTGTTGGGAGGTGTGGAAACTGCCAGTTTGATACGAGAGCTGGCCACTCGAAACAGTGCGCAGACGCAGTTCTAAGGCGATAGGCTGGAAGGGAGCGGGGAAGTGGAGGAACGGGGCAGCGCCCAGGCAGTGCCGTCGCTGCACCGGGCGCGCCGCGCTGCACCGGGCGCGCGCTGCACCGGGCACTGAGGTAGGGGGGTGAACGGCACTGTGGAACGGGGTTGGGCGGCATTTGTTGGGGGGAAGCCGTTTGATGAAGCGGGGCCCGTGATGGGCTACTGCTGCTGCTGTTGCAGCGCTACCTGCTGCTGCTGCTGCTGGTGAAGCTGCTGCTGGTGAAGCTGCTGCTGCTCCTGCTGGGCCATGCCCGCCATGCCCGGCATTTGCGGCGGCTGCATGAGCGGCATGCCCTGCGCCGACGCCCAGGGGTAGGCCGGGTACATGAGCCCTGGGTGCATCCCCGGCGGCAGGCCCATCCCCGCCTGCTGGCCCTGCTGCTGCGCCGCCACCGCCGCCTGCGCCGCGGCCATCGCCTGCGCCGCCGCCTGCGCGCTGAGACTGCCGCTGCCGCCTGCGCCGTCGAGCCCCGGCGGCGGCAGCATCGCGCCCGGCGGCGGCGCCAGGTAGGCTGCCGGCAGCGGCGGGTACATCCCCAGTGGCGGTGGCAGCAGACCCGAGAACACTGCCGCCTGGGCGTCCGGCTGCGCGACGCGGCACGGAATAGGTTGAGAGACTGCCGCCTGGCGGGGCAGAGCGCGCGGCTGCCCGTGCCACCCCGCGCTCTCCCCGCCCGGTCCGCGCCCCGCGCCCCGCGCCCCGCGCCCCGCACGTGCCAGCTGCGTCGCACATCCGCCGCCCACGCGGCGCCCCGCGCCACCCGCGTCCCCCTCCGCCGCCGCCCCCGCGCTCACCGGCGCCGCCAGGCCGCCGCCGCCGGGCGCGCCGCCGTCTTCGCGGGGCACGACGTCGACGAGGAAGTCGAACACCTCGGTGCGGGTGATGGCGGCGGCCATGTCGGCGCGCGAGACGGTGCGGTGGTTGCGCTCCTGGCCCACGCCCCAGGCGCGGAGGGAGAGCTCGCGGATGAAGAGCTCGCAGGCCTTGGCAAAGACGACGGGCGCTTCGGCGGAGATCATGCGCACGTCCTCGTCGCTCTTCATTATCTGTCGGCGGTGTTGCGCGGGGAGGTGGCGTTGCGCAGGGATGGAGGGGTCATGGTCAAGGGATGGAGGGAGGGAGCGGCGCCAGTGTGGGGCAGCGCGGCGCGGCAGCAGGGCGCGGCGGGCCGGGCGGCGGGCGCTCCTGGCGCGAGGCGGCAGGGTCCCCCCGCCTTCCACCCGCGCCACCGCAGCTGCCGTTGGCCGCCCACGCGCGCGCCTTTTTGATGCGCGCCAGGGGCAGCTGCTGCGACTTGAAGTCGGCGGGGTTGTCGCTGTGCGCCTCCACCTCTGCCTTGGCCTCGGCCCAGAACTTGCGCAATGCCTCCCCCTGCACCTGTGACGCCAGGTAGGCCTGCAGAAACTGCTGCTGCTGCGCCTGCGTCGCGTCCTGCAGGCCGGCAGCGTGTGGGGAGCGGCGGGTCGGCACGCGGTGACTTAGCGGGTCAGCGCGGGCGGGCGCCAGGGGCCTCCGACAGTTTCCAGAATGGCCGTATGGATCGTCCCAACACCGCAGCAAGCAGGGCGTGCAGGGCAGCAGGTGCCCAGGTGCCGGAGCTGAGCTCCAGCTCCAGCGCAGCTGCCCTCGATCGCCCAGCTCGTCTGCCCTACTGCACACCTGGGCAGCTGCGGCATCGTTGTCTCCACCTCCTCGCATGGTCGGGGGGAGGCCGAGGCCACTCGTCTAGTTCCCTCCGAGTATATCGATCAGCTGTGCACAAAGGCAATATAAAGTCGCGAGGGAATCCGAGCCAAGCGTGGACTGCCACTACCATGGTCCACGCGTAACACATGTGACGCGCCGCTCGTGGGGCCACAGCCCCCGTGGTGTGCGCAGCGCAAACGAAAGCGCAACGCCCACTCTGCTGTTGAATTGACCTGTGCACAGTACACTGGAGATGTGTGGCAGCGCCCCCGACACGCCGACGGCGGCAGCACCTGTCGTTCGCCCCAAGCCGTGATGTCCTGCGGTATAACTATGTGGTCCACAAGGCGTATCAAAGGGAAAGGGAAAGGGGAAAGCATACGCCCATAGGCGTGGCTTGAGGAAACCTGGCTTGCATTTGGTGCCCCCCTGAGCAATTTATATCACGCCTGTTTCAGGGTGAGGGGCTGCCGGCGGCCGCAACCCTAGGCTTAGATTCCAGGCTACCGTGCGGGATTCCCTTCCCCAGCGAGCTGAGACGGTTGGTGACAAGGCGTATCACCTCAGCACTGCACTTGTCACCCCATGCCGCGCAAAGTCGGGAACTGTGGCACCCCCAGCGCATTGCATGCTGCTGCACACCACTGCCAGCCCGGCACATGGCCGATTGCGGTGGCCCGCCAGCTGCCCCATGCGGAGCAGGCCATGCTGGTTCGTCACCCAGCGTCCAAGGCGGCCCTCGTTGGTCTTGGGCTGACCCCCATTCACGTGCGCAAACAGCACGAGTTCCTCTCACCGCGTCTGCCGGCGCACGTCGCGGATGGGAGGAGCGGGCAGCGGGTGGTGCTGCGGGCGGGGGGTGGGGGGGTGGGGTCCCTCTCACGTTTCATGGCTGCCTCACGTCATGGCTGCAGCAGTGTTTTGTGGGCGATGGGTCAGCCCCGCCCTGGGCATGGGCGCCAGTGCGCTGCAGCGGCACTGCCTCTGCCGTCGCATCCCGCCCGCCACTTCTTCCCGCCCCACCCCCATCGGGCGCTTATCCCACTTTGTCTTTCTCTTGGGAGCACACATCTTGACCGCATTTGGGCGTGGCAGCGAGACTGCTCGTCGCCCAGGCGTCGCTTCTTGCACCCAGCACTAGCTGCGGCGCTCTGAGAGGGACTGAACAGTATCGTCGAGGCTTGCAGCGCCAGGCGGCGCGGGGCTGCGCGGGGCGTTGGCGCCGCTCGGCCGCGCGTCCTTTGCGATGGGGCGCGAGGTGCTGACCCTGCAGTTTGGCAGCTATGCCAACTACGTGGGTGCTCACTACTGGAACTTCCAGGTCAGGTCAAAGGGTCCTGCGTTGTAGCCCGATGTGCCGACGTGACGCGATGCTGCCTCCGCCTGCCGCCCTCGTCTCGACCGCCGCTCTCGTTCCGACGCCCGCTGCGTGCCCTGCAATCGGCAACCCCACTGCAGGACGAGGTGCTGGGGCTGCAGGAGACAGAGGCGGGCGGTGCGGCAGCGGGGCAGCTGGACAGCGGGGTGCTGTATCGCCAGGGCGAAAC
Organism: Chlorella sp. A99; assembly: GCA_003063905.1. Lineage (NCBI taxonomy): Eukaryota > Viridiplantae > Chlorophyta > Trebouxiophyceae > Chlorellales > Chlorellaceae > Chlorella > Chlorella sp. A99. The sequence goes on along the minus strand of PCFQ01000078.1, from coordinate 307,603 downwards.
GCCCAGCGGGCAGCCCACCTACACGCCGCGGCTCGTGCTCTTTGACCTCAGCGGCAGCCTGGGCGGGGCCAGCGGGGCTGGCAGCCTGTACCAAGAGCCGCCCGGCCCTCCGGTCGTCGCCACCTGGCGCGGGCGCCACGAGGTGCACCGCGCGCCGCCTGTGGCCAAGAGCGCGTTTGCCGCGGCGCTGGAGGAGGAGGAGGAAGGGGAGGAGGGCGCGGCAGAAGAGCGGGGGGCGGCACGGGGGCAGGGCGGCGGCGGCGAGGCAGCAGACGCGCTGGCGGCGGCGGCAGCGGCGCTGGACGCCGTCCCGGGCGGCGGAGGGCCACAGGGGGGGGGAGTGCGCTACTTTTCAGACTACCTAAAGGCTCACATCCACCCACGCAGCATCTACCAGCTGCAAGGGGTATGGGCGGGCACAGAGGCGTACGACGGCTGGGGCGACGGCGCCGCCTACGCGTCGTCGGCCGAGCGGCGGGAGGAGATGCTGGAGCGCGCCAGGTGGGGTGTGGTGGGTGGAGAAAGAGGGGCCGCGCGCGGTGGGGAGGAGCAGGTTGCGCACGGCTCGCCGCCTGGAGAGGCAGGCGCTGGCGTGGTGCTGCGCCTGTCGGTGCCGCGGCGGCGGTTGGCACCGATGCCCTTCTGCCCGCGTGCCGCTCACGGGGCCATACGAATCTGCCACGCCCACACATCCGCCCACCCGCAGGTTCTTTGCCGAGGAGGCCGACTCCCTCCAGGGCGTGCAGTGCTTTGTGGACGACCTGTCTGGGTTTGGCCGGCTGGCGGCCGAGCTGCTGCCCGAGCTGCGCGAGGACCTGGGCCCCCGCCTGCCCGTGGCGCTGTTTGCGGTGCGGCCCTCGATGGCGGAGCCGGCAGGCCTGACACCGGCCACCGCACGCCGGCGGCGCATCGGCGAGGGGCTTAGCGCCGCCTGGCTCAGCGCGCACTGCGACGCGTACGCGGTGGTGGCGCCGCCCGCCGAGGCGGCGGCGCTGCCGCTGCTGAGCTGGCAGGCGGAGCAGCCATACCACACGAGCGCGCTCTGTGCGGCGGCACTGGACACTGCCACGCTGCCCTACCGCTTGACGGGCGGCGGGGGCGGGTCGGGGGAGGGCATAGGTGGGCGAGGAAGCGCGCCCCAGAGGGTTGGCTGTTGTGGAGGGCCTGGATGTTTGCCGCTGTGAGAGCACAACCCTTCGTCTCTTCTTGGCCCAGCCTGCCCGCTGCATCCTGCTCCTCGTGCACGTAGGCCGGATGGACATGTGGTCGCTCGCCCAGCTGCTCACGTCCCAGCACGGCACGCCGCTGGCGGCGCTGTCAATGGCAATGCCCTGCCCCCCGCTGCCGGCCGACGCGCAGCAGGCGGCGCAGCAGGCGGACGCCCGTTTTGAGCGCCACGGCGGCGGCGGCACCCTCCACCGGCAGCCGTTCACGCAGCGGCACACGGCCAGCCTGACGCCCAGCATCCCCAGCGGCCCCGATGCCTTAAAGTATGCAGAGAGCGTGGTGCTGCGCGGACCCAGGTCCGAGGCGCATGCGCCCGTGGCGCTGGGTGCGGCAGCTGCCGCTCTGGACGCCGACCTGCTCCAGGAGCGCGAGCGCTGCGTGCGGCAGTGCACGCTGTGTGCGCAGGCGCTGCCCGTGCCGCTGCCCTACCCCCACCTCTTCGGGGCACTGCTCTCGCCGGCGGGCGATATGTTGCCGGCGGCAGAGGCACCCACCGGTGGCAGGCACGTGGACGTGGCCAGCTGCCCCGTGCTGACGCGGCTGGCGGGCACAGCGGCGTTTGCGCCGGCGCTGCGAGGCGTGGCGCAGCGCCTGCAGAGCGCGTCGGCGTCGGCGCAGGGGCAGTCGATCCTGGAGGGCTGGGGTTATGCGCGAGAGGAGCAGGGCGAGGCGCAGGAACGGCTGCGGGTGCTGGCCCATGTGTACGAGGACGAGTGAATCGGCCGCCGCGGCGACGGGACGCCGCCAGGCGGGTGAGGCGGCGTGGCAGCCAGCCTCACGGCATGCGCATTCAACTACATGGCGCGCCTGTTGTTCTGTTGCTGCCCCATTGCACCAGAGCTGTCGCACCGAATGCTGAGCGACAAATTATGAGGCGGACTGTGGCATTAGAGCTGCAGGTCCTCGGGGAGCCTGCGTATCCATCGCATCGGAGACTTGGCGATCAGGCGAGCGGCGTGCAGGGCGCAGGGGGCCCACAAACTGCAGTTTGCGCTCGCGACTGAAGTTCTGCGCCCGCACTCTCCGCAGGCTTCAAGCGGTCAGAATAGGAACCTTGAGGTGAGAACTGGCATGTGCAAGATGCCAGGCGATTGCCGCCGCTGCCGCCGCCTCGCGGCCACTCAACAGCGCTAGCCGCTAGCCTAGCGCCCACTCATCAGCGCTGGGTGGTACCTTACTCCCATCCCTCCCTCGGCAGCAGGCCGTGCATGAGGGCCAGCAATCTCTCCCATGGCAGCTTCAAGTCGCCGCTCTCACCGCTGAGCGCGAGGACCTACAGCTGGCGAGTGGCTTTCCTTGCCTGAGACAGCCTGAGTCCCACGCCATTCCTGCATCACGTTCCTGTGGCCATTCCTGCGCCTCGTGCACCCGGCATCCCAGCAATGCCTCACTACTCTCCCCGCCGCAGGCGCTGACGCGGCGCGAAGTGGAGCTTGCGCGTGCAGAGCTGGAGGCGCAGGGCTGCCAGCGCGATGCGGCGGCGGCCAGGCGGGAGGCAGAGGCGCTCGCACGCCAGCTGGCGCAGACCAAGCTTGACAAGGCAGAGGCTGAGGCGGCCGCGAGCGCGTACCGACAGAGGCTGCACACCGCCGAGGCCACGCTGGCAGCATTGCGCGAAGAGCAGGCGCGGCAGCTGGAGGAGCGGAAGCGTGCCGGCGAGGAGGCCGCACGGCTCAGCGGACGGCTCGAGGGGGTGACCGCCGCGCTGCAGCGCGAGGCCGAGGTGCGCGAGGCAGCGACGGCCGAGTCGCAGCAGCAGCTGTGCGCGCTGGCCGCGGATCTTGCCGCTGCCGAGGCCGAGAATGCGCGCCTGCACGCAGCCTGTGGCGCCCAGCTGGCAGAGGCTGCGGCAGTGGCGGCGAACGCAGCTGCGCAGCACGAGCAGGACCTGGCTCAGGCACAGCACCTGCAACGGGAGCTGGAGGCGGCGCAGGCGAAACGAGATGAGGAGGTTGCCTCGCTGCACGCGCAGCTGCAGCGCAGACACGACGACGCCTGCCGACTGCAGGAGCAGCTGGATGCAGAGGAGCGAGAGCGGGAGGAGCTTTGCTCGGGCCTAAGGTCAGAGCTTGCTCGCAGCGAGGCCTCTTCTGCGACGGCCTGCCAGGCACGGCAGCAGGCGCAGGCGGCAGCTGCGCTGCAGGCCACGCAGCTGGAGCGCCAGTTCGATGAGCTGAGAGCTCACAACGCTGAGCTGCAGCGTCACAATGACGCGCTGCGCGCGGCGGCACATGCCGGCAGGGCGCACCAGCAGCGCGTGTCTGACCTGCAGGCGGCGCTGGAGGCGCGGTCTGCGGAGCTGGGCGCGGCCGAGGCGCAGCGACAGGAGCTGCAGGAGGAGCTGGAGAGGCGGGCGGCGCGGGAGAGCGAGCTGCAGCGCGCTTTGGCCGCAGCAGAGCAGGAGCGCTCCAAGCTGGCAGCGCGGTGCCAGGGCCTCGGGGCGCAGATCGACGGGCTGCGGCTAGCGGCAATGTCGGGGCCGCCACGCGGCCCCTCCTACCTGGCAAAGCCCTCAGCTGTGGTCGCCTCGCACGGGTGTCGCATCACAGCTGCCAGCTCGGGGCTCATTGCTCACCAGCAGCGGCGCTTGGCGGAGGGTGCGCCTGGTGACCGCGCGCAGCCGTTGCCGCGGGCAGTCGCAGGCAACGCGGCATCCCCGCGGGCGTTGTTTGGCAGTGACGCCAACCCCGGCAGCTCCCCTACGGCGCGCAGCCCAACGAAGCTGCGTGCAGAGGGGCTCGGCGCCCCCGTCACCGCCCACGTCAGCGTCGCGCAGGAGGGCGGCGACGGCCGCCACGCATCGCCCACGCGCGTACGCATCTCTGCCACGCTCCCCCTGCCTCCTGCCTGACTGCCGCACGCCTGATTATAGTTGCAGAGGCGGTTCGCAGTGTGGAACCGAGGAGCACCAGTGCAGAGCAGCGAAGCTGACGGGAAGAGCAAACGAGGAGACAGGAATACAGTGCGGGTCAGAGGGATCAGAGAAGGTTCATAGGGTCAATGGGGGCCTGCATGCGTCTGTGGGTGCCGGCGAGTCAAGGGTGACGCCCAGTCGGGACAAGAGTCAGAGTTCGAATGGTGTGCGCAGGGCGGTCGAAGTCGGCGGTGGGGGCGTCACCGCTCCACGCCGCGAGCAAACACGTTGAGCAGGCCCTGGTGGATCTCGGCAGTGATGGTGCTGCTGCGGAGGAGCTCGCCTGCGGCGGCCAGAGAGGGTCCGGACGTCAGCTTTCAGGGACGGCCTTCATTATGGAACCAGATTTTTTTCCAGGTGGGCTTGGGCTCAAGACGCACTCTCCCCCAAACCGGGCCTCCCCAGCAGGCAGGGCGCCCAGCCCACCCACCGTCGAGGTTCCAGCGAGACTGCGGCTGACCGGCGGGGCACTCCACGCGCACGGCCACTGCATCAATCACCTCCACTGCACGCGGGCATGGCACGGGAGGGAGGGGCGCATGCATCTTGCTGGTGCCACGTGGGAACCAAGCATGTCCTGATGACGGGGCAAGCGATGCAGGGGGGCGAGGAATGCACACGGCAGCGCAGGCGCCGCGCCGGCCCGCCCCACCCCTCGTGCCGCGCGCGCGCCCACCCACCGTAGCTGTGCTGGCCGGGGTGCAGGCCCGCGGAGCTCATGTCCATGAGGAAGCGGAGGTAGCGCAGGGGGGAGCACTTTCGCACGAGGACGAGCTTGATGGTGCCGTCGGCCAGGTGGCAGAAGCGCACGATGCCCGAGCGCGTCTTCTCGCTGATGCAGGGCATGTTGAGCATCATGATGCTCACAAACTCGCCCTCGATCTCCACCCAGTCCTCCTCGTGCCGCTGCGGCGCGGTGCTGGTGGGGTGCAAAAACTCGGCCGCCCCCGGGCTGCTGGCGACCGAGGCCGGCACGGCGGCCCCCGGCGGCGGCGACCGCGCCCGCCGCGCGTCTTCGCTGCCCTCGCCGCTCTCCGAGCTGGCAGACGAGGGCGGCCGCGGCGGCGCGCCGCCCTCGGACGCCCCCCCCGCCAGCTGGCTGGCGCTGCGGTCGGTGAGGCGGCGCGCCAGCGCGGCGCGCGAGGCAGTGCGGCAGACCTTGCAGTTGGCGCCGCACATCTGCTGGCGGTGGGCGCTGAGCGCGGCGGCCATGTAGGAGCCCTTGAGGTAGGAGACGCGCGCGGGGTAGGCGCGGCAGGCCAGCAGCTTGAGCGTGCCCACCAGGTCGTAGCGCACGGGGCCCATGAAGCGGTAGGCCTCGCTGTCGGCCATCACGTCGCCCATGAAGCCTGGCAAGAGGGAGGGGGCGGAGGGCGAGGGGCCGGGTGGAGGGCCAGGCCGCGCGGGGCCGGGTGGGGGGGCCGGGCCCTCCCACAGGAACGCAGCATGCCGCATCAGCTGCCGGCGGGGGCCTGTCGCCGGTCAGGCTCGCCCATCGCCCGGCAGCCCGCGCTGCTGGCGCGCACCATAGGAGGCCATGCAGGACGAGAAGATGGTGGTGCCGCTGGGCGTGTCGAGCCGCAGCACATCCAGCTCGGTCCTGCACAAGGGGCCCAGCACGAGCAGGGATGAGCTCAGCTGTCGCGCCCCCATCCCGCGCCCCACGTCTCACCCACGGCCCCACCACATGCCCCGCTCCCATCTTGCGCACCTGTCCCCCAGCGCAATGTGCATGGCGGCGGTGAACACGCTGCGCGTTCCGTGGAAGGTGCAGGCCACGGCATCGGTCGAGCCGGCCGGGATGTGTGCGAGCCGCAGGCGGAGCAGGCCCTCAGGCGGCCCGCCGGCCGCGCCCGCCTGCGCCGCGCGCACCGCCAGCAGGCCGTTCATGAGCTCGTGGAACACGCCGTCGCCGCCCACGCCCACCAGGCCGTCGTAGCTGAGCAGCTCGCCCAGCGGCATCTGCTGCACCATCGCCGCGCCGTGGCCCGGCCACTGCGTCTCCACGACCGTGGCCTTGATCCCCGCCGCCGCAAACACTGGCTCCACGATGCGCTTGTACACCACACGGCTGCGGCGGTAGCCGGCGTTGGGGTTGAGCACCACGAGCAGCGTGGAGGGGCGGCCGCCCGCGGTGGCGGCAATGCCGGCGCCGATGGCGGCGGCCCAGTCGCGCGCTGCGTCCTGGCTGGGCGTCTCGAGCACCAGGCGGCGCGGCGCCCAGTCGGCGCGCCGCCGGCCGCTGCGCCGGAATGTGAAGACCGCCAGGCGGTGGCAGCGTGGGGCGGGCCAGCAGCCCAGCCCCGAGCGCGCTGCCTCCAGCTGCTGCACGCTCAGCATCTCCCCAAACGGCAGCGTCTCGCTGCTGCTGGGCGGCGACAGGCAGCCGCCCCCCTCGTATGTCCACTCCAGCCCCGTTGCGCTGAGGCTGACGCGCGCCTCGCGCCCGCCCACGCGCAGGGCGGCGGTCAGCGTCTCCGCCGGGTCGGAGCCCGCGCGCCGCTCCTGGCGCTCCATGGCATCGAGGGCCCTGCGGGGTGGTGCGAGGTTCGAGTGAGGAGGGCGAAGAGGCACAAGGAGAGCAGCCACGCAGTGCGCGAGGAAGAGTGAGGAGGGGGAGGACGAGAGACAGGAGAGCCTGCCACGCAGCGGGCGAGCGCGGCCATCCCACGGGCACGGCGCTGCTCACTCTGTACTGCTGGACCGGCGGCGGCTGGTGGCGCGCAGACCCTGCCGGCTGGAGAGGCGCGGCGGCTGCACGTGCGGCGGCACAAGCGTCGCGCCGGCGCCTCCGAACGGCTCCTCGCCCAGAACGTCTGGCACGAGCTCGAGGCTCAGCTTCTTATGGTGCTGCAGGTACGTGCACAGTCAGCCGCAGTGTCAGTGGCATCCCGCACGCAGCAGGACGGGCGGTTAGGGCGAGGAGCAGGCACGGCGGGCGGGAGGCCGCGCGAGGCCACCCACCCGCTGCGCGCCCTGCACCACGATTGCGCTCCCGCGTCTCGGCGCACCTGGATAATAGAGCGCATGCCCCGTCTTCTCGCTGCGGGCCCAACTCCCTGAACTCGAGTCTCGTGAGGTCGCCCCTGCCGCGTAACGCAGCACAGGGTAGTCGCCACAGCTGTGGCTCACAGGCAGCCCTGAGAGTCCTGAGGGCCCGCCAAGGCCCCCGACCACTCTCAGCGTTTGGGATTGATCTGAACCCGCCAAGCACTGAACTGCAAAGGTCAAGAGGTCAAACAGCCAAGGGGGAGGGCAACCGGCGCAAAAACCTTGCCTCGATGCTTTCAGTGCAGGCGATCCAGCCCCTCCTCGCATTGTGGCATTGCACAAAGAGGTTTCGCAACATCCTCAGCCAGCCAGAGCGTTCACCTGCCACTGCCGCGCCGGCGGGCGGCGCCCAAGGCCCAAGGAGCCAAAATGCGGTCGATGTGGCGTGTCTGCGCCCTCTGCCTGCTGTGGACGGCAGTTGCAGCGAGCGCAGCGACGAGAGAGAGCTGCCCCGCGCAGCCAGAGCGGGCAGCAGTCGCTCCGGCCGGCTGTGCTTGCCAACCAGGCAGCGCACCATTTGCGCAGTGCCAGGCCGGGCACGTCTGCTCGCAGCCATGGACTGTGCATGCAGCAGCGCTGGCAGCCAGCAAGCGGCTGCTGCTGGCAGCAAGCTTGGTGCCTGACACAACGGCGACACTGCAGCTGCAGCCCCCCGAGGGTGCTTCGCCCTCGCCAGAGCTGGGCCCCCAGTTCACCTGCCAGCCCTGTTCCCTGGGGCAGTTCTGCCCCCCAGGCAGCTGGCTGCCCCCCACCGACTCCGATAGCCTTCAGCTGTGAGCGCTCCACGCCCTGCTGCCCGCTGTCCTGCCCTGCGTGTGGGCGCCACACTCACGCCTCCCCTCAACTGGCCCCTGTGCCACTGCAGGGCCCTGGCCACGCTGCAGTGCCCGGCGGGCGCGTTCTGCCCCACCCCCGCCGAGCGCCACGACTGCCCACCCGGCTCCTGGTGCCCCGCCAGCTCCGTTTCACCCATCACCTGTTCCATGCCCCAGCTGGCACGTTGCGCTTGCCCAGCTGCTGCCGCAGCACCCTGCCTCGACTGCGAGCCACTTGTGCCGCTCGGCCTCGCACATGCCAAGCGATGCCTGCCTCCTAATCCACAGGTATCCAATACTCCGTTTCTGGAGGTGCCTGCCCCGCCCCAGTCTGTCTACGAGCGCGTCTACCTCGCAGGCGACGCCTTAGGGGGCAACGCGTGTGCAGCCAACGCGACCGTGCCCAATGAGCTGTGCCCCGGCGGGTGAGCGCGTGCGCGCCTGCTCCCTAAGGGCCGCACGGCTGCACGCTTGCACGAGCCAGCCAGCAGCCCTCTCCCGCGAGGCTGGCACGAGTGCCTGCACCCCTCCCTGTGCGCTCTGCACAGGTCATACTGCCCCGAGCCAGGGCGCAACCTCACCTGCCCGCAAGGCTACTATTGCAAGCCGGGCACCCGCGAGCCACGGCCCTGCCCCCTGCTCACGCACTGCCCCGAGGGCTCAGGTGCTGCGGCGCATGGCAAGGGCCTCTGGGGGGGCAGCGGGGGGCTGCAGCGCTTCCCACGACCTTGGCCACGCCTGCACCCACCAAGCAGGCCCCTCGTCCTCTTCTGCTGCAGCCAAGGCCAGCCTCAGCTGGGGAGGCTTCCTCATCCTGGTGGCCCTGCTGGCGGTGCTTTCCATCTGCTACGTCACGCTGATGGTGCGCCCGCCTGCGGCGGCAGCACGGCCTGCAGCGGCAGCATAACTGCAGCAGCCAGCTCGGCTGGTTGGGGCCCGGATCGTTGGCGGGATCGTGGACAGCGGTGTTGTCGCCATTGCTGCAAGCGCTGCTTCGCTCGCTGACTGCTCGCGCCCCTGGGCTGTTCCCTGCTGCTCCCTGCAGGCCATCATTCGCATCAACCAGAAGCGGCAGCTGCGCACGCAGCACGCGCGCGACGCGCTGTGGAAGATGCTCTCACCGCTGGTCGCCTCCCAGCAGCAGCAGCTGCGGTGGGCGGTGCTTGGCGGGCCTGCACCACAAGTGTGCTGCCCGGCACGCTGGTAGCAAGTCTGTTGCGCCGCCACCACAGGCAGAAGCCGCCGAGCCTCCTCCCGCTGCCGCGTGCCCTTTTGTGCAGGGGTCAGACCTTCCGCGCGTTCCGGTCGGTGCGGCCTAAACTCACAGTGGAGTTTGAGAACCTGAGCTGCACGCTTCACGACGGCACCGTCATCCTGCAAGGCGAGGCGTGGCCGGGCGGGGCAGCGGGCCGCTGGCGAGAGGCAGGCACCCTGCTCAGCCTGAGATCTGGGGCATGCCTGCCCACCTCCTCCACGCCGCGCAGGTGTCACTGGACGGTTTGAGCACTCGAAGGTGGCGTGCGTGATGGGCCCGTCGGGAGCCGGTGCGTTGTGTGCCGGCAGCGGACTTGGCGCATGCCCTTGCATCGCCATGGGCGGTACTGCCGGGCAACCGCGTGAAATGTTGCCGTGCCCCCTGGGCCCTTCACCGAGCAGGCAAGTCTACGTTCCTGAACGTGCTGATGGGCAAGGCGAAGGAGTATTCACGGTCGCGGGGGCGGGTGCGTGTCAACGGGCAGGAGATGCAGCTGTCGCGGCTGCAGGCCATCACCGGCTTCGTGCCGCAGGAGGACATTGTGCACGAGGTGGGCAGGGAGCGGGGCTGCATGTTGGGGATGAGCGGGGTGGGCAGTCGCGCCTTCTTTGAACTCTGCCTCCACTTGCAGTGTCGCCTCTGGCACGCCGTCGAGGCCTTCACACTCGTGTTGCTGGAAAGGACAGGACAAGCCCGTGCACCCTCCTAACACCCCCCCCTGCAGGACCTGACCGTGCGTGAGAACCTGGCGTTCTCCGCCCGCCTGCGGCTCAGCAAGGTCAAGCCCCTGGCGGAGCAGCTGGCTATCGTGGAGGTGCGTCAGCAGGGTGGGTGGAAAGAGCGGCAGGCAGACGGGTGGACATGGGCGGGCGAGCGCAGGGGGCTGGGGTCAGGCAGGGTGCAAGCAGAGCTTCCTGTGCCGTTCCCAGCCGCCCTCCGCCGGCCTCTCCACTCCGCAGGACGTGTTGGACGTTTTGCAGCTCCGCCACGTGCAGCACCACGTGGTGGGCACGGTGGAGAAGCGAGGCATCAGGTGCGCGGCCCGGGGCAGGTGGAGGGGGGTAGGTGGGTGCGCAGGGGCCTTGAGCGCGACCTGCGGCCAGTGCGCGTTGGCGCGCGATGCGCCGCAGCTGGCGCAGCTGCCCAGCATGCCTGCCCACTGTCGCGCGCGCCTGCCTCGCAGCGGTGGCCAGCGCAAGCGTACCAACATCGGCTGGGAGCTGGCGGCCAAGCCCTCGCTGCTCTGGATGGATGAGCCGACCTCTGGCCTGGACTCCACCGCCTCGAGCGACATTTTGCGCGCGCTGAAGACCATGGCCGGCCTGGGCATGACGGTGGTGCGCGCCTGTGGTCGGCGGAGCACACCCTGGGGCGGGTGGAGCTCCCTCGGGGAGGGCGGGGCAGGCGGGACGCAGCAGAGCGCGGGTGGGCGCAGCTGTCTCCGTCTGGTGTGGTGCCTCAGTGCGCTCGTGCTGCCGCCCTGCGCCCTGCCCCGCACAGGTCACGGTCATCCACCAGCCGCGCTACTCTGTGTTCGAGCTGTTTGACGAGGCGCTCTTCCTGGTGAGCCGCAGCACTCCGACTGGAGCTCCGCGTGCTGCGCGCGTGCTGCGTGCTCTCTTGACGGCCCTCTGCGCGGCGCCATTCGCCCCTGCTCTGCAGGGCAAGGGCGGGCGCACCGTGTACCTGGGCCCCACCCAGCTCGCGCTGCCCTACTTTGAGTCCCTGGGCTTCCACCTGGTGCGCCTGTGGCAAGCGAGACACTTGCCCTGCCTGAGCGATCAGCGTTCCCCCTGCTCTTTGCGTGCGTCTGCCCATCCGTCCTGCCCTGCGCCATCCCCCATCCCCCATGTTATCCCCCATCTCATCCGTTGGCCACACCTTCCCCCCATCCCTTGCTCTCTCCCTCCGTCCCGACCAGCCCCCCAAGGAGAACCCTGCTGATTTCGTGCTGGACGTGATCAGCGGCAGCGTGCCACGCGCGGGCGCCGAATCCTTCCAGCCGGAGGAGCTGTTTGGCCTGTGGGACAGCTACGGCGGCCAGGCGTGGGTGCGCACGCAGAGCAAGGTGGCGACAGGTGAGGCCGGGCGCCCGGGTGTCCGGGTGGGCAGGCGGGCAGGTGGCTTGCAGTTCCGCTCACGCTGCACGTGCGCGCACGCGCCCGGCGGTGCAGAGGCTGGCGGCGCCGCGCCGCGCGTGCCCGAGCCACCGCGGGTGGACCCAGAGGGCCTGCGCCAGCTGGAGGCCGAGTTTGACGCTGTTGACGCCGATGGTGATGGGGGAATCACCGCGCCCGAGCTGCGCGCGCTGCTGGGGGGCCTGGGCCTGGACCCCTCCCCCCGCGACGTCGCCACGCTGTGCGCGGAGCTGGCGGTGGGCCGCACCGGCCTGGTCAGCAAGGCCGCGCTGGTGGGCTACGTGCGGAGCGGCGGGCGCGGCGCGCCGGCCGCCGACGCCGGCGGCGCGGGGCGCCCCATCCGCCGCAACGATTCCCTGTACCGCGTCTACTCTATCGAGCACTACACCCTGGCCTCCGGCCTCAGCCAGCTGCTCACCCCCGGCGCGCGCCCCGGCGCCAGCATGAAGGAGCTGGCAGCGGCGGCGGCAGAGGCGGAGGCGCAGCCCGGGGCCGCGCCCGAGGCCGGGCCGGGCGGCGGCGCGATCGCCGCGCTGCCGGCGGGCTCCGCCCACATCCCCTCCAGCGGCAGCACTACCGCCGACATGGAGCAGCACCTACTGCGGGCGAGCGCTGCCTCTGTGGAGGCTGGCCACCACGCTGCCAGCGACCACGCCAGCCACCACGCCGCCGGCGATGGAGCTGCCCCGGCGCACGGCGAGCGCGAGGAGACGCCGACTGCCGTGCACCTGCCCACGCCCTTTGCTGCGGCGGCGGCGCCCGAAGCCGCCGGCGTGGCCGGCCTGCAGAGAGACAGCACTGCGCTCGAGTCGGCCCCCAGCTCGGGCAGGCCCTCGCTGGTAGCGAGGCCTTCGCTGGCGGCGGCGGGGGCCAAGGGCGAGCAGCGCCGCGGCCTGCTGGCGTGGCTGGAGGGCAGCAGCCTGCGCGCGACGCCGGGGCCGGTCCTGCAATACGGTACGCTGCTGGTGCGGGCGGCCATCAAGTTCACGCGGCAGTGGCCCTCCAAGGCCATGGACGTGCTGCTGCTGGTGTTTGCAGGCGTGGTGTGCGGTGAGAGGGATTTGGGGGGCAGGGCAGGGTGTTGTGGGAGGGCGCAGGGAGGAAGTGGCCTTTGCGAGAGGGCGGTGGCAGGGGATGGGGCGGCGGCGCTCGATCCAACCACCTGGCGCCGCACCCTGGCACCCAAACCGAGCGCGCGCTGTTGGTGACCGGCGCTCTCTCCCCCCTGCCCCCCGCTGTCTTCGCGCAGGCGGCATGCACGGCACCGCGCGGGACACGTGGCAGGTCCGCGGGCACACCGCGCTGATCTTCATGGTGCTGGGCATCGTGGCGGCGGCGGTCTCGCTCGGCGTGTTTGCGCGCGACCGCGTGGTCTTCTGGCGCGAGAAGGCGTCGGGCGTGTCCACGCTCTCCTACTTCCTCGCCAACACCACCGTCTCGCTGGTGGACGTGCTCCTCCAGCCGGCGGTCTTCCTCAGGTGGGAGGTGGGAGAGGGGGTGAGGGGGGGGGGGGGGGGGGGGGGGGGGGTGGGGGGGGGGGGGCCGGGGCAGGGGGGGCGCCCCGCCACAANCAGCACGAGCGCGCAGTAGACGCTGCGGCACGGGCGGGGGCACGCTGAGTGGCGGCTCTTCTGTCATTGAGCGGTGGCGGGGGGGCGGGCGTGTCGGGGGGCCAGGGGTCGGGCACAGGGCGGCGCCACCGCTCAATGACAGAAGAGCCGCCACTCAGCGTGCCCCCGCCCGTGCCGCAGCGTCTACTGCGCGCTCGTGCTGCCCGCCATCCCCTGGCTCTCCCTCTACGTGGTGGGCGTGCTGGTCGTGTGGTACGCCTCCAGGTGGGTGTGTGGGCGGTGGGCGTGGGTGAGTGGGATAGATGGGTGGGCCCTGCAGGCAGGCGGGCCGCCAGGGGCGCGACTCTCTGCTGCCCAGCTGGCAGGAGGAAGCCTCTGGCGCCGCTGTCTGCTCCCTTCTGCCAGCTCCTGGCCACCGGATGCCTCCCGCGGCCGCATTTGCGGCCGGCAGAGCCAACCAGACCCACCCAACGCCCGCCCGCCCACTCCCCCCTGACGCGCGCACCCTCCCCATGCAGCCTGGGCTGCCTGCTGTCGGTGCTCGTCTCGCCCTCTAACTCGCTGGTCGCCGCCGTCGCCTTCACCATGGTGCTCTCCGGCTTCCTCAATGGCGTCACCCCCAACTACGCCGGCCTCTCCCCAGCCATGAAGGCAAACGGGAGTGGGGGCGCCGCCCTACCCTCTCGCGGCAGGGGCGGGGCGAAGGGCGCCATGCAGGCGGTGCAGGCCGGGTGTCGGTGTGCCCGAGCATCGGCAGGCGCTCCCGCCCATGGGCTCTGACCGCCCCCGCGCCCGCCCCCCCGCGCAGACCGTGACTGGCATCTCGTACAACCGCTGGGCCGTGGAGGTGGTCGCGGTGCAGGAGTTTGCGCAGGCGCGCGCGGGCGCGGGCGCACGCCGCTGGTGCCCCTGCCCACAGCCAGCAGCGCAGCATCCAAAGCGCGGGGGCGCCTGCCCGCTGGCCCCCAACCCCGCATGCACAAGTGTTCCTGCCCCCCCAGTCTCCCCGCCCCTCCACCCCATCCCACCCCCACCCACCCTCGGTCCCCCCCCCTCCCCCCTCCCCCGCAGTCCCCCGAGTACCTGTGGCCCACCACCAAGTCGGTTATGCTCCAAGCGGGATACTGCGGGCTCGACGCGCTGGCGCTGCCCGAGGGGCCGGGCAAGGCGGATCTGGCGCCGGGCGGCCCGCTGGAGCAGCTGGATGTCCGCGTCTACTGCAGGTAAGGCGGTGGGTTGCCCCTGATGTGTGCCGCATGATGTGACGCACTCGGCCCTCATGTGTCGCGACCCGGCGATCGTGACACGGGTGCAGCCCAGCGGCCTCCTCATTACACGTGCCACCCTGCCGCACCCTGCCCCGCCCCTGCAGCAACTACGTGCGCTACGCGCTGCTCATCATGGCGGCGGAGGGGCTGGTGCTCCGGCTGGCCACGCTTGTCGCGCTGCAGGCGGGTGCAGGCAGGGTCACTTGAGGGGGGCAGCTTGTGTCGCTAGCATCCCAGGGGCACCCAGCAGTGTGCCTCGACCGGTTTGTGCCCAGGCTGAGCTGCGCAGCTCGCCGCTGCCCCCCGCCCGCAGTATGCGAGCCGCGGCCTCAAGCTGGAGCCGCTGCTGACGGCGGTCTCGCACATCGGCGGCGGGTTCGCGCATCGGTGCCTGAGGGTGCTCGCCCCCGGCCGGCGGCGCCGCGCGGCGAACCCCGGCGGCGGCGTGTGACCGCGCCCGACTATTTTCTTCTCGTCTTTCGTCTTTCAAATATTGACTACCTGACTGACTAATTATTGTCTTTTGAGGCCACAGCCACTGTGACAGCTGTGACAGTGTCGCATCAGTCTGTGACAGCTGGTCTGGTCTGGTCTTACAGCTTGGCACCACGAGGCATGAACCATAGTCTGTGACAGTGTTGCATCAAAAAATCAGGCGCCATGTGGCAGGCGACCGCCTCGCGACCAAACCTTCCTGGTGTGGTTGTGCCCTGCTCCACGATCCACGTTGCAGCACGGTTGCACGCAGACCAATTCTAACGACAAACCGTCTGACTGTTACACTCCCGACAAACCCAAACACATTTGGTTTGGTGGAATGGATGGATATGGAATGGATGGATAGTAACACAAGCATGAATGGGTGGATAGCACACAGCTGTCGATTGGAAAGTTTTGATTTCAGAAGGGAATCTGTGGCAGGCTGCTCCATTTCGCGCCGCTCCACCTCCAATCTCTCTCGCTGCCCGCCCCAGCGTCCTGGTCAGCTGCTCATCACGCGCAAGCCTCGCACCCACGGCCCGTTTGCGCCGGCCTCAATGGCGGCCTCGAGCCCCTTCCCGGGCCCACAGGGGCTCCTGTCGCCCAGCGCGCTGCTGCCGAGTCCGCTGGAGCGCGGCTTCCTCGCCGGTCAGCAGGCCCCCCCCAGCCCGGGCTTTGGCCAGCACTCGTTCGCGGTCAAGGAGGGCCGGCTCTCTTTCGACGACATCCTGGTGATGGAGGAGGCGGACAGCCATGAGAGCAGCCAGAAGGGCGCGCTGGAGTGCTTCCTCAACGCGCCTCGCCAGCCCCTCGGCCGCGGTGAGAGGGCGATGCGAGCGCGCTGGGCAAGAGTGGGGGGCGATTGGAGGCAGGGGTTGGGCGCTAGTAGGTTGGCAGCCCTCGACACGCCGTGACAGCCCCATCTCTGCCGCTGCAGCCAAGTCGGCCACGCAGCTGGACCTGTTTGCGGCGGGCCCCAAGCCACAGTCGCCCGAGCTGGGCTTGCAGGCCGCCACCACTGAGGCAGAGGTGTGCGCGTGCCGTCTGATCGCCCTCTCGTTGTCGCTCAGATAACTCTGTTCTGGTTGGGCAAGCTGATACAACCCTGGTGCAGCGTTCGTGGATGTTGGAGGGCTAATGGGTGTCGCTCTGCACTCACTGCAATCACATCTGCACCCCACCCGCCTGACTGTGCAGCCCACCCTGGCAACCAAGCTGGCGCAGAAGCCTGAGGATGGCACGCAGGCGCAGCGCATCCCCGCCGCCTGGAACGACAGTGTGAGCAGCAGGATGGCACGGAGTGGGGGAGCTTGGAGGGTGCACCCATTGCTTCGCGCTGGAGACCATGGGCTCCCCAACGCACCTGCTCAAAGCCTCCTACATGCGACCAACCGCCTCCCCACCTTTCCCTTCCTGCTGCCCCACCAGCAGGAGCGCCCCTCCCGCGCAAGCTCTGCTGCCACCCACGCAGCCGAGCCCTCCCTGGAGCTGAGCTTCGGCCCCTCTGTCAAGGTGGCTGGCGCGGCGCCCCGTGAGAACGCCTCGGCCGACGAGGAAGCCAGCAGCCAGCAGGCGACGAGCGTGCTCAAGGCGGCGCAGCCGACGGGCCTGGACACCGCGGAGGACGTGCGGCCGCGGCTGGTGGGCACAAAGCGCGCCCACGACGGGACCGCGGCCCCCCCCTTCTCCTTCCCCGACGCGGCGCCGGCGCAGAGCGGCGACGTCGCCGGCGCGCGCGATGGCTACGACCGAATGCGCGAGCTGGAGGCGCAGGTCCAGCAGATCCACCAGATCGGCGACGCGCTGCGCCACGCCTACCGCCGCGCGAGCGCGCAGGTGCGCGCGCGGGGGGCAGAGCGCGTGCGGCCGGCCGCGTGCGCGCCTGCGTCCCTGACGCACGCAACCCCCACGCACCACAGCCACCTCACCACGTCCGCTACTGACGCACGGTCCTTGCCTCCTGCCGCAGCACAACGCCGCGATGAACGAGAACCAGCAGCTGTGGGCGCTGGTGGCCCACCTGGCGACCTGCCTGCGCGCGGGCCACGCCGCGCAGCAGGCGGCCGCCGCGGCCGCGGCCCCCGAGGGGGGCTCGCCCGACCTGCTGCTGGGCCCGCTGTTCAGCCCCGACGACTGCGACCTGGCCGCCGCGGTCGGCATGTTTGTCTCGCCCGGCAAGGCGCTCCTGCACGGCAGCGCCGCCGCGGCCACCGCCACCAACAAGCCGCGCAAGCTGTTCTCGCCCAAGGAGGAGGCCTGCGCGCACGGCGGCTGCGCCGCAGAGGCGGCGGCCGAGGAGCGCGCCGGCGGCCTGAATGCCGTGGCGCTGGCGGCGCCCCACCTGTTCTGAGCGGCGTGGCTGCAGGCGCCAGCCAGCGGCGGCGCGCCACGGGTAAAGCAGGTATGCAAGTGCCCCACCACGCACGGTGCTGGAGGGTTGCGGATCAGCTTTTGCAGCGGCTGGCGCTGCACCAAGCGCCCCATCTCACATCGCGCGCGGTGGCTTGTGAATGAACACGCTCTCCCCGACTCAACACGTTCTTTCCCCCTTCTTCATCTCTCTCCCTCTTTTGGCTCATGGCTGCTTGGCATCAGTCCCCTTTTTTGCGGCCGCGCAATGGACAGGCCCCCTCCCCAGCAGTCAAGAGAGTGTGTACACACTAATTTCCCCATTTCTTCGCTGGACAGATGGTAGTTATCTAGCTAGGCCACGAGTTGGTTTCCCACCTTTAGGAGGCGCATCTCGCATTCGGGGCGCTGCCGGCGCGGGACATACCTGCCGCCGTGTGACATGACGTTGACCCAGGCGCAGATTCGCGCAACTGCATGTACTCCCTCCCCCTCCACTGTAAGAGCGACGACAGAGAGACCTCCAGCAACATGCAACAGGGCGCGTTGCCAGGCGAAAGATGGCCTGTTGCGCGTCGTTGGGTGCGCGTGACTGCAGCGCCTATTACATGCGCCCGCCCAGGGTCAGCCGGCGTCCCCCAGGAGCCTCGGCTGCACGCGTTGGAGCCGGTCGGCCACCACCTTGGCGACCACGGCGGGCGCGTAGCGTTCGACCATGCGCTGCCGCGCCATGCGCCCCTTGGCCGCCGCCTCCTGCCGGTGGGTCACCACGTGGCGCATCAGCCGGCGCAGCTGCTTGACCGACGGCTGCGCCCACTTGTGGCCCTTGAACGCGCCTGCGGTGGGTGAAAGGGTGAGAGCGATGGGCCACGCGACGCGGCCTGCTGGCTGGCGGCACGAGGCAGCGCGCGGATGCAGCGCTGTGGGCGGGCGAGGACTGCCTCCGGCCACGGTGCACTCGCATCGCGCACCCGAGTCGGGGGGCGTGTCGACCAAGCCATCTATCGGCAGCGGGTATCCCACACTGTCGTCCAAGTACGCCGTCGGCCCGCTCCAGTTGGTGGCGATCAGCGGCAGGCCCTGCGCCAGGCCACGCCCAGGCAGCACACAGTCGAGACTCCCGTGGGCGGGCCAGCTGGCTTGGAGCAGCTCAGTGCGGGCCGCCCAAACCAGACCATACCCTGGCACCGCTCACCATTGCCATCGCCTCCACATGCGGTCGGCCCCAGCCCTCGCCCCTGCGCCAGATGGGCGCATGGGCGTACAGCAGGGAGCAGTACGATCTGCCGTAATGCGCACTGCCCTTCCAGCACTCCTTCCCACTGCTGCCCTCGCACAGTCCTCTGGCCCCCACCTCTGGCCCCTACCTGGACGCAATCACAAAGCAGTCTGCCGCCCTGTACAGGCGAAGCAGGTCCAGCTGAGGAACAAAATCGTGGTGGACGTACACGGTGGGCAAGGCTGCCCACGCATTGCCGCCGGCGCCGCCGACCGCTCCGTCCCTGCCGGCAGCGGCGGCACCTGTTGCGGCAAGGTTCCTGCTCGCCACCCGGCTGCATGGAGGGGGAGCAGAGTGTCAAGCCTCGTGCACCAGCGCACCGTGCACGCGACAGGCACAGTGATGCAGGCGCCGCTCCACGCGGCAGTCCCTCTGTTGCACCTGAACAGACCGCCGCTCTCCTCGGCGCCGCTGCTGCCTGCAGCGCCCAGGCCCTGATCCTTGGCCCACTTGCGCATCTTCTCCGCAAAGTCGGTCCCAGAATAGGACGGCTGCACAAACGTGGGGCGCGATGTGCTGGCGGCGAGTGTTTGGAACGCTGGGGAGGGGCGGAGCGCATGCGTGAACAGCGGGCCCGTCGCGCACCACCTCCGCTCCGACGCTACACGCCACCAAACCAAGCGCACGCGCCTTGGTCATCAGCACCAGAGCCACAGGGTCCTCGGCGCTGAACTCTGCAGGGGGGCGAGGTGCGTGCTGGCTGTTCAGGCAGGGGGTGGAAAGCGCCTGCCTGCACGGCTGTGCGATGCCAAACATGGCACAAACTACCTGTGAGGAACGCGGAGAGCAGAATGTCCCATCCTTTCCGCGTCTCCCACCTGCGAGCGCTCAAAACAGGTTTGACGCAAATGGGCACGCGGCGCTCACGGCAGGAGGAGCGGCGCAAGTTGCTTGCAGCGCTGGCAACAACTGGGCAATCGTGGTCTCTGGCGCTCACTTGAAGCTAGAGAGGAACACAAATGGCTCCTGAGCCGCCCCCCGCCCTGCGCCGCCCGCCTCTGCACCGCCGGCGTCGGCGCCGGCGCCGGCGCCCGCGGCGTCTTCGGCGGCGCCGCCGCCCAGGCTGCCCATGCGGCGGAGCTCCCGCCGCCAGTTGATCCCGGTAACAAACTTCTTGAGGCGGGAGGAGCTGGTGGTGTGCTTGGGGATGGTGCCGCCGTGCTTGGCGCGGGGGAGGCCAAACACGAGGCGGCCGATGGGGAGTGGGAGGGGCTGGACTTTGGCGGGGTTGAAAGCGGCGGAATCCACCGCCTCTGGGATGACCTGCAGCTTGTTGCGCTGCACGCCCCACTCGGCAAACACCTATGGGGTAGGTGTGGGGACACGCATGCGTGGGTGGGTTGTGTTTGTAAGGGGTGGGCGGGCGCGGGGGGGGGGGGGGGGACAGCGGGCCACTCAGTCACCCC
>PCFQ01000078.1:243402-287825 GCA_003063905.1 Chlorella sp. A99 | reverse complement strand
GGGGGGGGGGGGTGGGGTTTGGTAGGGGGGGGGGGGGGGGGGGGGGGGGGGGGACAGACAGGCACTCAGTCACCCCTCTCTTCCATGTCCATCGCGTGCACCTCGCGTTGCCAGTCGGTGGGCACCCACACCTGCGCAGGGCAGGGAGAGTGGGCCAAGCAGCGCAACTGGAGGGGCGAGAAGTACCAGAGAGCAAGGGTGGCTGCCACGGGCAGAGGGGGGACCACTGGGCGACATCATGCCAATAAATGACTCACTTCGTCCATTGCATTCATTCGCCGAGCATGCTCATGGCTGATGCGATCGCTCTCAAACATGGTCCTCCCTACAGCATAGGGCACGCTGTCCACAGGCTCCGGCGGGCAGCGGCTGGTCCGGTAGAGGGCGGTGGGCACGGACCAGGCGCCTGCGCCGGGCGGCGTAGGGGGATGGCGCACTGACTGTGAGAGTGTGCTGCAGCACCGCATCAGGGCAACGCGGAGCGCAGCAAAGGCAAAGTTGCCGGCATGCTCTCCTCTGCCATGGCCCCCCCACCCCCCCACCCCACCCACCTACCACGCACCCACCCACCCGGCTCTGAGTGGCAGATTATGACTGCGGCGTCGGGGCGCTTGTGCACCGGCTGCGTGGCCATGCGCAGCAGCGCTCCCTGCGTGGCGGGCGGGAACCCTCTGAACACCGCCTCGCTCTCGGTGTCACCGTGCTGTGGGGGTCGGGGGGTGGGGAGGCATGGGAGGCGGGGGGCAGGGAGGAGGCCAGCAAGAGTGAGCAGGAGCACGCCGCGGGTCAGCAACGCGCCCAGGTCACATGGGAGGTGCGAGAGCGGCGCAGAATCCCGCGGCCTGCCCCTGGACGCAGATGCGGCCCGGCCTGCTGGGTACGCAGCGGCCGAGGCTCTCTGGCAAGCCACCACCGCATGCTGCATACCTGCGTGATCCACACCCCCGCCTTCCACAGCTCATCCAGCCCCAGCACAAAGTCCACAGCCTCGGTGCCATAGCTGGGGTGAGGGAAGAGGGAGGGGAGGTGGGCATGAACAGAAGGGATGCAGGCGGCGGGCAACGCAGAGAGGAAACGAGGCACCTCGAGGGGAGCGGGTGGCAGCAGGGGGGAGACCCCGTGCCGCGGCCGCGGCGGACATCGAGCGTGCGGCGAGAAGTGGCGCTGGCGCGCTCACCCGCTCGGCGAAAAGAATGGGGCATGCCACCAGATGGCGAGCTCCCGCGGATCGCGGAATGTCCTGTGGGCCATCCAGGGCGCGACAAATGCCACAGCAATGATGGAAACGAGCAAAGCGACGGCCCCCGCGGGCCGCCACAACCGCCGCAACCGCCGCTGGCGCAGCTGCGGCTGCGCCTTGGCCGCCTGGCCAGGACGCGGCCGCTGCTTGGGGGGCATGGGCTTGGGGGGCATCGTCGCGCGCGCTGGTGAGCTCCGCATGCGAGTGCCCTGTGCCCGCCGGAGGGCGCGCCGGGCGGGGGCGGGCCGGGCGGCGGGTCCTTCTGTAGCGCCGGCCTCGCCACGCGCTGCGTCTAAATCCTGAACTTTGATTATGCGCCGATTTCGGACAGAAGGCGCAAGGAGAAGTTCTTGAAGTCGGCGAAAGCAAGGGCTGGAGACGTAGTTGGTGGATTGATGCACCCGGTGATAGCTGTGCGATGCTGGAGATGCCAGATGATAGGCTTGCGCTACCGCCCAGCGGCCCGCCAAGCGGGGGATGTGACCTCGACGGCGGGCTGTGGCGCAATGCGAGGACCTCCATCACATAGCATTGCTGTGGGCCATTCCGGGCGCCAAGCACTGTGGAAGGATCACAGAAGGATGCTGGCTGGAGCGCCAAGTGGAGGTGTGGGTTGGGGCATGAGGGTGCGGCCGACAATGTGGCAAAGCAAATGTCGTCACAGCACAGGAGGCGGATGCAGCATGCCACGCGCATGCAACGCCCTCCATGTTGCGAGTGGCTGCTCGCCTGCCCGCCCGTGCGATCGCCCCCGGCTGCCTGCTACGTTGCCCGCGCTGTGCTCCCAGGTTGACCTCAGCGAACTCTGCCTCTGTGATTGTCAGCAGTGAAAGCAGCTTAGCCTTGCTCACCTGCATCGGTGAGGCCAGGTCGGCACACACAGCGCCGCGGACAGCTCGCCCTGTGGACGGGGCGTCCGGCGCTGCCAGCTGCTGTTGCCTGCCACAGCGCACCTCGGCCAGTGTCGCCGTGGCTTATTCAGTGCATTCAATTAAGGCTCAACAAAGGGTAACGCGATGGAGAGGTTGCTCAATCATCGGTCTCTGTCGTCGGCCACTGTGCCCCGGTGGTTGGGCACTCAGGGCGGTGGCGGCGTCGCGGCGCAAATATCACAAATATCACTCGCGCATTTCATCGATGCAAGTCGCCTTTGCACCGATTTAGCTGTTGCAAGCATGGGAGAGCAGTTGGAGGGAGGGAAGGAGGAGACGGGTGGCCCGCGGGTGGCCGACGCCGCGGCTTTGGAGCAGTTTGCAGCGTAAGAAGAACGCAGCACTCTGTTTTCGACGAACCAGGAAGCCCGCAGTCGAGTGCGTCTCTCGCGCTCTGGCACCCTCATGCAGACTGGATGCAAAGGATCGAGTCGTTGGCGAGGCGCTGCGGGGGGTGCTGGCAGAGACGGCCCTCACCGCCTGCGTCCGCTACCCGTGGCGACTGCTCCGGCCGCTTCTGCACGCTGTGTTAGATGCGCTCTTTGCCGACTACAGTGCCGAGACAGAAGACGACGTAAGCTCGGGGGCGGTTGCCACAACAGGGGGACGAGCAACACCGTTTACCGGCAGGCCAGCCTGCCGCCCTGGCTCCCGCACGCATGCCGCCCACCCCCTGCTGCCCGCCGACCGGCCATGTGCCGCATGCCCTGCTCTCCGCCCCGCCGTAGGTGGGCCCGCCCCGGCCCATTCCTGGCTACGGCGGCGCCGACGCGCTGCACACGCGGCTCCACGCGCTCATAGACTCGCACGCGGCGGCGCCCTTCACGGTGCAGCGGCTATGCGAGGTGCTGCTGGAGCCGCGCAAGCAGTACAGGCGGCTGGACAAGGCGGTGCGTGTGTTGGGGGTGGGCGGCAAGGGGGAGGGATGGCATGTGTTGGCGCCGAGCGCAGATGTGCCGAGGCGGCAGAGACGCGGCGCCGCGCCGTGCCGCACTCCCAACCCGCCCCTGCCCCCGCCGCGCGCCCAGGGCCTGGCGCTGGAGAAGCTGCTCAACGTGACCAGCTGCGTGGCGCCCGACCCCTCGCCGCCGCCGCTGCCCCTGCTCGTGTCGCTGGGGCCTGTGAACGAGAACCCGCACTCACCGTACCAGGACGGCCGGCCGCCCAACATCGTGCAGCCAGCACCCGCTGGGGCGGCGCAGGGCGACGGCGAAGGGCAGCCGCCAGGGCACGACGGACCCGGCGGCCTGCCCAACGGCACCACCTACGGCCCGGCGCCGGCGCCGGGCGGGGGGGACGCGTTTGCTTTTTTCCTGGACGCAGAGATCGTGGGCAGCAGCGGCACAGAGGCGAGCGGACAGCCCATCGGGCCGCAGCCGGTGGACGCGGGGGGTGGCGCCGCGCCCGCGCCGCCGCTCGATGCTGCCGAGGTGGCGCGGGCAGAGGCGTTTGTCGAGGCGGTCATTGCGGGCGGCGGGCCTGCGCCGGGCGGCAGGCCAGAGGGCGGCGGCGGCGCAGAGGCAGGCGGCGGCGAGGGGCCGGGCCCTGCATCCCCGCCAGAGGAGGGGCGCAGCGGCGCTGCCTCGCCCGCCGACGAGTCTGTGCCGCCCACGCCAGAGGGTCCGTCCTTGCAGCCCGTGCCAGGCAAGGCTGGCAGCGGCGGCGCAGCAACAGAGGCTGCTGCACCTGACAGTCCCACACAGCAAGAAGGAGGCGCAGCAATGGACACCGACCAGCCAAGCGCAGCCGCTGAGCAGCAAGCTGCCATGGATGCAGACCCCTCGGCGACCGCTGCAGAGGCGCCGCCCATCGAGCAGCAGCCCGAGGCCATGGCATCTTGAGGGGCGGCGCACTGGCTTCATACATCTGACTGACCGCATGGTTTCCTGTTACCTGATATCAGTACAACCGATCGGCGTCGTAACAAGCAATGGACGGTACAGGAGGCAACTGGGTCGAATGGGGCAGGGGAGGGGAGCAAGAAGGTGGGGTGCGCCGGTCAACGCGCTGTGCTGCGTGCCCACCGTGCATGGCCACCGCAGGCGCCAGAGCAGCGCGCCGCCATGGGCCGCTACGCGCCGCCGCCCCGCTTCCAGTAGGGCGAGATCTGGATCTGCAGCGCGGCCGCCCGCCGCCTGAACTCGCGCTCCTCGGTGGCGCTGGGCCTGCGGCCTCGCCCGCCCAGCGCGCAGCGGCGCAGCCGCCCCAGCGGCTTGACCGCCAGCAGCGCCAGCGGCTCGGGTGGAGAGAAGGAGGTGGCGGAGAGGCCCGCGGTGCCGGGCGAGGGCGGCGGGCCGGCCGGCCGCATGGCGACGGGAGTCAGGCTGCTCGCCACGTGGGCGGGCGAGAGCGCGGGGGCGCGCGCGCCGCCCACTGCCATGCGGCTGTCATTAAACAGGTCCTGCACAGCCAAGCCGGCCAGCAGCACACCCCGAGTCATCTTGAGCCTGTGGTTGCCGAGCACAAACAAAGTGCAGGACGGGCGAGACAAGCGCGAGGCGGCCTGGCAGCGGCAGGGCGCGCAGCCAGGCAGCCAACGCACCTCGTCGCTGCTGCTTCCCGCGCCTTCGCTGTCGCTGTCTTCCAGGCGGAAGCGACGCACCGGCGCGCCTGCTGCGGGCTTGTTCACGCTCTGCATGACCGCCGCCATGCGCACGGCGCTTGCGGCCGCCTGCGGGGTGCGGCGGCTGCTGCCCACGCTGCCAACCACGGGCGAGGGCAGGCCCACGCCAGCAATTGGTGATGGCAGCGCGACTGCGTGCCGATTGCTGCTTCCCACCTTCACCGCTGCAAAGTGCACCGACCGCCGGCCGGTGGCAGGCGGGGCAACAGGCGTGGCTGCCCGCCCTGGCGATACCGCAGCTGCTGGTCGCGCAGCCACTGTGGTGGCAGCCCGGCCTGCGAGCGGCACAGCGAGCACTGCCGCAGCAGGCGAGAAGCTCAAGCCTGGCGCAGCAGCAGTGCCATCTGGTGCAGGTACCGGGCTCACTGCTGCAAATGGCGGGCTGGCCGTGGCGGGTAATGGGCTTGCTGCGGCGGGCGTCCGGCTCACCGCCGCCTGCCCCTGGCTGGCCCGTGTGGCGGCGGCCGGCACGGGTGAGAACTGGCGCACAGGCCGCCGGGAGGCGGCGCTGCTGGAAGGCGTGCCGCCGGCGATGCTGGTCGATACCGAGGAGGGGGTGAACGCGATGGCGGCCAGCCCCTGCAGAACGCGGAGGGGCAACCGCTCATGCGGCTCCTGGGCGCGCAGGCGTTTGCTTGCTCAAACAGTCGACGGCGTGCTTGGTCTTCCACTTAGGGGCTCCCCAGTGCCACGCCCTCCCCACCTTGTCCACTGTGAGCAGCTTGGCTTGTGCCGCCTGCAGGTCCGCCTTGAGCCGCTGCAGCCGGCCGCGCACCTCGTCCTGCGCCTCGCCGTTGCTGCGGCGGCGCAGCACGCTAAGTGCCAGCGGAGTGACCTTGGCGGCACGGCTCTGGCTGGCAGGGGTGCACGCAGGTGCCAGCGGCGGCGCCTCGCCCGCAGCAGCAAAGTGGAGGGGTGTAGTGCGCAGGGGGGTGTCTGCGCGCTCGCCCTCTGGCAGCGCCAGCGCCAGCGGGGACGCTGGCGTTGGCAGGGGGCTGGGCGCATCAGCGGCGGTGGACGCCGGGGATGCCCCGCTCGCGGCCGCAGCAGCTGCCGCCGTGGCCTCGTGCGCCGCAACCGCCGCCATGGCTGCCTCGACGGCCGCCGTGGCAAAGGCCTCGGCGTCCGCCTGCACGTCTGCAACCACCTGCGAGTCCGCGGCGCTGGGCACGTGGGCGGCAGGGTCCTCTCCGCTGGCCATGGCCTCCCAGTACTGCACCAGCGACCGCACGCGTGTCACCTCGGACACCGGCACGTTGGTGATAACCATGCCGTTGTGCACGACGGTGCAGGCCTGCTGTTCGCCGGGCGAGCTCTCGCCGGGCGAGCCGCCGGCGTCACCCAGCGAGGAGGCCGCCGAGCCGCGCGCCTCGCTCCTGGCCGGGCTCCTGGAGGCTGCGGTGTCGGCCTGCGGGCAGTCAAACCGCTGGTTGGACGCCAAACCAAGCCCGACATCCCGCCTCCAGCCCCGCGCTGGTGCGTGTGGTCAGTGCCCTGCGTTGCAGCCCCCCTCCCGCGCACCAGCCCGCTGAAGTTCCGGTAGTCCACAGTGAGCGTGGTGCAGGAGGTGAGGTATGGCGAGGCAAACACGTCGCTGACGGTGGCGGGCGTGCTGCCGCCCTCGCTGCCGGCGCTGGCCTCACGGCGCAGGCTGAACGGCACGGGGCTGCCAAACAGGCCGGCCGGCCCCGAGCCACGGCTGCCGACGGCGCTGGCTGGGCTGTGCGCTGCCAGCGCCGACCGCGCGCGCTCGATCTGCTGGCGCAAGGCGGTGTTGGCAGCAAACACGCCCTGCTCCTCCCCCTGCCCCTGCCGCATGAGCTCCCCCACCAGCTCCAGCTGCCGCATCGACCTGTCGAGCAGCGACTGCACCCCGGGCGTGCTGCCGCCACGCCACTGCACCTGCTCGTCAACCATGCGCTGCAACGTCTCCTGCACGGCGCCCAGCTGGCTGCGCAGGCTGGCCACCAGAGGTGCGGACTGAGCTCCCAAGGACGTAGGCACATGCTGCTCCGCTGGCAGTGGCGCTGGCTGCTCGGCTGCCATTGTTGGGACCTGCTGCTCCGTCGCAGCCACCGCCTGCTCCAGCTGGCCCCGGACGGCTGCCAGCTCGGCGCTGGCGCTCTCTGCACGCGCCTGCGCCTCTGCGGCCGCCTGCTCTGCGGCGGCCACTGCCTGGCGCGCAGCCTCCAGCTGCGCCTGCACCTCGGCCGCTTTTTGCTCACTGATCTCGGCGCTCGTGGCGCTGGCCTCGCTCTCCGCCAAATGCTGCTGCGCCTCCTGCAGCTCCTGTACCAGGGCCGCCTTCTCCTCCTCGCAGAGCGCAAATGTCCGCTGGATCTGCTCGGCCAGCTGCATCATCTGCCGAGCAGCCTCCTGCACCGCCACCAGCAGCTGGCGTGCATCAGCTGCGGCGCCGAGCAGCAGCACGTGCGCGCCCGCATGCGTGGAGCAGCAGGGCAGCGCATGCCGCGCTTGCTGTGGGCCTCCCTCACCTGGGCGCGCGCCACCTCCGACTCTGCGCACAGCGCGCCCGCGTTGGCCGCCGCCAGCGCCTGGTCGTGCTGCAGGCCCAGCTGCTCCATCTGGCCCTGGAGAGTCTCCAGCTCGGCAGCCAGCGCGGCATTCTCCTCCGTGACAGCCTCCACCTTCCGCAGCGCGTGCGAGCGCTGGCCCGCCGCCACCCACAGCTGGCGCAGGTCGTTGCGGACAGGGGTGTCGAGCGCCGTGCGCACGCCGCGTCGCTGGACCCAGGCAGTCAAGCTGCCGACTCCCAGCTCCAGTGTGACTGCGAGGGAGGGATAAGATGCGCAGACAGCTGGCTCTGAGTTGAACCAGCAAAGCCCACCCTCTGCCCCATACTTCCCTGTTTGGCCAGCTCACAACCCATACAGCTGGCTCGGACTGCGGCCACACCAGCACACCACCCTGCCCCACTCCGTGCCTGTCCGGCACTCCCCTGCCAGCCCACCTGCAGGGACGGCGGGCGAGTCGTGGCCCTCCGAGATGAGGTGCAGCGGCGTGAGCTGCTGCGGCGACTGGGGGCTGTCGCACTGCGGCAGGGCCGCGGGTGCAGGCGAGGCGTAGGCAGGCCCGTTGAGGTGGCGCAGCATGGCCTGGAACGGGTTGGGTCCCTGCACAGTCTCGCCACTCTGGATGCGGTGCATCTGCCTTGGTGATCCACAGGGCTGGGATTCCTCCGCCACCGCTGCCGCCACATCATCCTCCGCCGCCGCCTCAGCTGGCGGCGCATGCTCAGGCTGTTCTGGCGCCGGCGCAGGCCCGATGCCAAACGAAAAGGATGGGGAGCCTGCGACACACGCACACCCTTCCTTATTTGGGGTGGACACAGCACATGC
This sequence comes from Chlorella sp. A99, assembly GCA_003063905.1. Taxonomy (NCBI): domain Eukaryota; kingdom Viridiplantae; phylum Chlorophyta; class Trebouxiophyceae; order Chlorellales; family Chlorellaceae; genus Chlorella; species Chlorella sp. A99. Next base: position 279,671 of record PCFQ01000078.1, on the reverse strand, counting down.
TCGCTGCACACGCAAGCAACACCACCCACCTGTGTCCTTTTCCACAGGAGGGCCTGCTGGCGCAGGCACGGGCGGCGAGTCTCCGGGCAGGCAGAAGCTGATGGGAGAAGGCGGCGTGTTGCCCTGCTGGGCCTGCGCCCCCACCGGCGACAGGCGGGCAGTCGGCAGCTCGTTCTCCTCGTTCTCCTCGTCGCTGCCAAAGCTGCCAGGCGAGACAGGAGCCAGCGAGGCCTGCGTGCCCCTGGCATGGTCGGCCTGCCATGCCCACGTCAGCCGCGCTGTCGACTGCGCCAGCGTGCCCAGCGGCAGTGAGGGCACCGGCTGCCGGCTGCCCAGGCTGATGGACGCGGCCGCGGCGCTGCTGCTGCTGCTCTCTGCATTGCTGCACACTGAGGAGGGGGTGATGGCCCCAGGCCGACCATATGGCGCCGCTGGAGCCAGCGCAGGCTGCGGCGTGTCCCGCAACGGGCTGGCGGGGCTGTAGAGCTGCGACAGGTGCGCGAGGTGTGCTGGCGCAGGGCGCTGGACGGGCCTCCCGGCCGCGCCCACAGGCTGCGGCTGGGGCACCGCGATGCCAGCGCCATCGGCCTCCAACCCTGGCTCCGGTGACAGCATCTGTGCACCAGTGCGGAGGAAGGCATTCACCATGCCGTACACGCCCACACCGCCGCGGCCCGCCAGCGCCATCAGGCCCTGCGCGGGCACCGCCGCCACCCCCGGCACGGGGATGACCGCGGGGGCAGCACCGCCAGGCTCGGGGGACAGCATCTGGGGCCCGGTGCGCAGGTAGGCGTTCATGATGCCCTGCACACCTGTACAGGCGTGGACGAAAAGCGACAACCAGGAGGGATGTCAGAGGCAAGAACAAACAGCCGCACATCCCACACAAGCGCCCACTCGCTCACCCTTCGTGCCTTCCTGCCCCGGCGCCGGCGAGTCCTGGTTGAGGTGCTGCAGCAGCTTCCAGGCCTCGGGCGTGGGCATGGCCATGGCGGGCGTGGCCGCGCTGCTAGCCACAGGCGTCAAGCAAGGCTGCCCCGCCTGGTTGTGCTGGCCGTCGCACGGCAGGCCGTCTGCAGGCAGCCCAGAGGGCTGCGTCGCCTCCCTGTCTGGCGCCGCCAGCTCTGCCACCCCGTCTGCCAGCGTCAGCGCTGAGCAGCCTGCATCAGAGCCCGCCGCCGGTCGCGCCGCTGCGGCGTGTGCTCTGCGCTCGCCCGGCGCATCAAAGCTGGGGTTGTCATACGTCTGAAAACCGGTGCCTGCCCCAAACAGCTGTGGCGTGCTGTCAGCGCGCGATTTGTCCGGAGGCGCCGGCGCCGGAAGCAGGTCCTGCTGGGTCCTGGCTGCCGTGAAGGATGGGCGGGGGATGCGGCTGGCTGTCGCCGGCTGTTGCTGGCCGACGGAACTCGGCTGCTGCATCCTGGGCCCAAGCGGGATCCGTGTGCCTCCGCCCGCCTGTTGCTGCTCCTCTCCATGCCTGGCAGCTGCCGCCTCGGGTCGAGCTGCAGGCAGCGGGCTGCCCTCCAGCTTCTTCCTGCTCCGCGACTCAGAGCTGTCGCCATTGGTGCCGCCGGGGTGAAAGCGGCTTCTGCCGACTGTCGCGCCCCCCTTGCGCTGCCATCTGCGGTCTTTGGTGGTGCTTCCGGCCACCGCTGGCGGCGGCCGGTTCTTGTGGAGGGGGCTGAGCGGGGCGCGTGCCTCGCCCGCCCGCTCCTCCATGCGTGCGCGCCGCTGTCGCCTGCGCGCGCAGGCCCCAGGGAGACGTACGGCGATCGTCAAACGTTCGAAGCAGAGCCACAGGCGCCCGGGAGGATGCGAAAGCGCACTCGAAACTTGGACAGGTCGTTGAGCAGCCCCCGCCAGCTGCATGGGCGGCACTCACACACACTCGCGAGACGCCCTTAGAGGAGCATGGAGCGGTAGGCCAGCGCCTTGCCAAGCGGTTGAAAAGTTGCGCTGCCGTCGATTTTCAACTGTTTATCGATTGCACGCGATCGCCTGAATCCACCAAGGTTCCGCGTCGAGTGCTGGGCCCCTCGGGCCTGCCGAAATCAAAACACTTTCTCATCGGCCTTCTCATCGGCCACTGGTCAGCATCGAGAATTGTGCGGTGGCTACCGGGGAGGCAGAGGGGCGCGAACCAGAACCCTATGCACCTTCGCCCTGCCGCGTCTCCTCTTCTTCGCACTGTGCAAATGCTTCGCTGCACTCGCATCGCCGCGCTGCAGCACGCGCAGCGGTTGGCAGGCGAAGGGTTGGGGTGGGGCGGCATTCGAGGCCTCTCAGAGCTCGCTGAGCGCAAGGCGGAGCCGGTCGTGTACGAAGCTCCCTTTGCAGGGGCCGTGCGGCGAGTCAAGGTGGGCAGCGACTCGGGATGGGGCGGGCGGGAGGGCGCTGCCGCCTGCTCCCCAGCGCGCGCACCTCTGCCCCTCCTCCTACTTGCTGCAGAAGCTGAGCCTGTTCAGCGCGGGGTGTGCGGTCGCGGCAGGGCCCATCATTCTGGGGCTGGACCAGCAGACGGCGCTGAATGCGAAGTTGTCCATCGCGGTGGTGCGTTCCCCTGGTCTTGACCGCTGACGCATGGCTGCCTGCATGCTGGATACTGATGACCCCGCCTCTGCTGCCGCCACATGCAGACACTTACCAGTTTTGGAGTAGTGAGTGGCACGAGCAGTGGTACTTAACCCGTGCTTTCGCCTCCAGCGTCGCCCGCGCGCATGGTTGAGCTGCATCTGTGCAGGCCTCCACGTCCCGCCGTCCTCCGTGGCTGCTTGCCCGCTCCTGCAGTTCACAACTGGCCTTCTGCAGAGTTCACGCAGCCGTATGTCCAGCGGATGGTGCGCAGATGTGGCATACAGTGCAATGACCGCGGCAGCGACCGACAGTATGCCAACTGCAAGCCGCAGCCGGCCCCACTTCCGTGCTGGCCTCTGCCACTGCAGGTCTACCACCCCGACCAGCAACAGCTGGATATCACGAGCCTCACCCTGTTTGCCAGGTCCAAGACGCTGCGGTGCCACCTGGTCGAGGTGCGGGAGGCAGACAGCGTGCACCCGCTGACCAACTTTGAGGTCAACGGCCGCCGCTTCTATGTCGACCCTCAGAACTTCCCCTACAAGGCGAGAGGGATGGTGCAAGGTTAAGACGCAGGCGTGCACGCGCTGCGCGTTTGTCATGATGCCCGGCAGAGGCCCTCATTCCAGTGCCATTGCGCATGATTGCATGGTGCACACGCCTGCCCATGATGGTCCCCCTCCTTCGTGTGCTCTCTGGAGCGCAGGACCTGCTCTCCCAGATCGTCCCGCAGGCGGCGGCAGCAGCGGCCGTGGAGGCGGCCCAGCCAGCACAGCAGCAGCAGGGGCGGGAGCAGCAGCAGAGGCAGAAGGCAGGGAGCGACAGCGACTGAAACCCCTTACAGGGGGCAGCACCAATAGGCACTGTCAAACAGCAGCCGCTAGAGACTCAAGTCTGTAGTTTGTAGGCAGCATAGAGACTCAAGTCTGTAGTTTGCACTTGTCAAGCTGTGAGAGAGCTGCGTGTTACAGGAGGGAGTGAGGAGTGACAACAAGCTGACAGCAGCACTGCTGCTGCGGCAGTGCGGGCGCGAGCAGCATCACCCTCCGCCTCCACCTGCCCGCGCCTCCTTGCGCAGCTTGGCGTCTGCACGCTGCCTCTGCTCTAGCGCGTCTTTGGCGCGCTGCGCCTGCTGTACGTCGCCCGCCGCTAGTGCCGACAGGTCCTCCCTGCACAGAGAGAGACACAGACAGTGGTCTGCATGATTTGGGAGTGGCGCGAAATGCCACAAAGCAGCAATGTGGCAGCCTAGCCTGCTGCCTGCCCACAAAGTTCAAGCTATTGCCGAGTCGCCGACAGCGGCGGCGGCAGGGCACCCGCCAGTGCGCGGGGCAGTGTGCTGAGGCCTGCTATACCTGTATCGCGAGTCAGACGGCAGCGGATCGTCCACCGGCTGCCACTCCTCGTATGCGTCCTCAGCCAACGTCCACGACCGCTCGCCATCCCAGTCGAGGTGCGACAGCCAATTGCCGCTGCAGCTGGCCACGTGCACGCACTCAGCCGGCTCCGCCGCTTCGGCGCCGTCGCCGGGCGCTGGCGCGCCCTTGCTCTTGCTGGGCCGCAGAGACAGGCTGCTGCGCACCAGGCTCGCCAGGCCCCCCGAGGCCGACCGCCGAGCGATGCTTGCCGCGCTGCTGCTGCTGCCGAAGCTCGCCGCCCGACCCTGCTCCCCATCCAGCGCGACGGGCGAGCTGGCGCTGCGCGGCATGTGGTGCTCCCACACCACCGTGCCGCTGAACGCATCAGGCCGGCGCAGCAGCGAAGAAGAGGTGCCGTCCACCGGCCCAAACGTGATGGTGGCAGAGAGGCCGTGCCGCCGGTCCAGAAACGTGGCCTTGCCGCTGATCTCCGCCCATGGCCCGCTGTTGAGCAGCAAGCCTGCAGCATTGTCGGGGTGGTGGTGTACGCAGCTGAGCGCAGGCGCGCAGGGCGAGGGGGTGCTGGCCAGCGACATGCAGCATGCACGTGCCGCACGCCGCCGCGCGGCGCCGTGCGCTTCCGCATCTGCCTCTATGCGGCGCTCTCCCACCCACCGCGTATGTAGTACGAGGGGTAGGTGATGTCAATGACGGTGCCGTCGGGGAAGGAGAGGGAGCGAAAGCCGAGCGCGACGGTCTTGATGGAGAGGCCGCCCGAGGTCTTGTACGACACGGTCGGCTCGCTGAGCCCGCGGAAGACGTAGGCGCCGTCAGGCCCGTCGAGCTCAAACGCGCTCACCGGCGGGTGGTGGCTGACCTGCTCCAGCCAGATGCGGCTGCCGTCGGGGAGGAACGCCTGAAACGTCTCGCCCAGGATCGGATTGAAGGGCTGCAGAGCAGGATGGGTGCAGCGGAGGGCGGGGGTAGAGCGGAGAGCGGGAGTCAGCCCGCGCAGCATGAGCAGCAAGGCGCGGCGCGGCGCCGCGGCGCGACGCGGCACACCGGCATCCCCCACCTGCGCGCACCTCGGCGCGCGCGCACCGGCCTCCCCGCGTGCCCCGGCGCACTCCTGTGGTCCTCCCCGCTGCCTTTCTTCCCACACAGCCTCGCCTTCTCAAAGTGCAGGAATGCGCGGTGCAGGCCGGCCACGATGAAGGTGACCACCCAGCGCAGGCGCTCGAGGGGGTCACTCGTGGCCGCAGCCGCCCGCAGGAAGCCGGGGTACACCCAGGGGTCGGTCAGCTTCTGCAGGTAGCTCCGTGGCTCGCACATGAGCACGGGCAGCGACACCTTGAGCAGGTCGAGGTTGCCGGCCAGCAGGTTCTTGCCCAGGGTCTTCACCACCTGCATGATCGCGCTGCGAGGGAGGAGGGCGCGGGCGGAGCGGACGCGCAGGCACCCGGCATGTTTGAACGAGCACAGATGCAACACAAGCCGCACAAGCCTGTCCCCTCACTTCCTCAGCGTCCCTCCTCACCTGCGCTGCCGCTGCAGCAGCTGGGTGTCGTTGCAGGCCAGGCCGCCGTCCTCGCTGGCGTCCGGGTGCAGGTGCGCCTCTGCGCTCTCGTGAAATACGTCGCCATCTTGGTCAGGCACGGCATCGGCTGGCGTTGAGCTGTCGCCTATGATGCTATATGCCGCCTTAGCCGCCCGCTTCAAGCTCTTGGTGGAGAACATTTGCGGCACGACGGCACCGGCGACCGACTGCCCACCGCCCTGCCCGCCGCTTCGGCGGTTTGAGGTGGCAGCAGCCCCAGCGCTCCGCGCACAGACGCGCGCTCTCCGCGCAGCCCGCCGGGACGTTATGCCCAGGCGCGAAACCGTTTCAAGTTGTGGGCTCCAGGCTAGGGTGAGATCAACTGAGCCCCCAACCAAATCGGCGAGTCAGGACCTCAGCAGAGAAGCAGTCAAAGCAGAAGGAGAGCGATAAGGAGGCAGTGCAACGTGGACTCTCGGCGACTCTTGCTGGACTCCGAAAGAAGTGCGGCACGGTTCGCATTCCCGAGATCTCACCTGCTAGTTTGCACTCCCACCTGACCCTAGAGCACAAGCTCCCAACCTGATTGCTGCGAGACGACGACTGTCACCCGCCCACCCTTCTGATCGGCCCGCTCGCCCTGGTACCTGCTGTGCTCTCATCATGCTGGTGGCTGCGGCGGCAGAGTGCGGCGGCAGAGTGGGCATGGCAGCAGGCTCGCCTCTGCGAGCTGCGCACCTCTCAGGCGTGCTGTCAGGTGTGAGGCATATCGCAGGCGTCGGGATCAGAGCGATGTGAAGAGGTTCAATGGTGCGCCATCTGCCGCCCGCCTCCCTAACCTCCACCGACCTGAATTATTGCTGCGCTGCAGGCGCCGCCGCCGCCATCCGCTGTCTTCCCAAGAGACGCGGCGCGACGGCTGGCCGGGGCGCAATCGCCTGGGTGCAGGCCTACTCGAGCAGCAATGGCGCGGCGTATGGGGCCGCGGCTGGCGGCGGCGAGCCCGCCGGCCCCCGCGTCTGCATCCTGGGTGGCGGCTTTGGGGGCCTGTACACCGCGGTGAAGCTGGAGGGCCTGATATGGCCGCGTGGCACCAAGCCCCGCATCACGCTCATCGACCAGGGCGACCGCTTTGTCTTCAAGCCGCTGCTGTACGAGCTGCTCAGCGGCGCGGCCAGCGAGGATGAGGTTGCGCCCACGTACGCGCAGCTGCTGGCGCCCTTCCCTGTGGCCTTCCGCCAGGCCAAGGTCGCGAGCGTGCAGCTGGAGCACCCCATCGAGGTGGGCGGTGCCGCCTGTTCGGAGCTAGCGCGCGACGGGCGCGTGGCCCACGCGCCCCTGTAGCTGCTGTGACTGCCGACTGCCATCCCTGCTCTGTCCTGCTCGGTCCCCCGTTGAGGCGGGGCCCTTGCCACTGCGTGCCCACCGCTTCAGGGCGGCGGCAGCACGGGCGGCGGCACGGTGCAGCTGGCAGATGGCTCCGAGGTGCCGTACGATTGGCTGGTCGTAGCACTGGGCGCAGAGACTACGACGCGCGGTGTGCCAGGCGTACGAGAGTGCGCGCTGCCGTTCTCCACGTACACGGACGCGCTGCGGCTCAAGGGCCGGCTGGAGCTGCTGCAGGGCCGCCTGCAGCACCCAGGTGCGCGCCGCGTGGGCAGGAGCGTGGAGAGTGGCTGGGCTGCGGCCGCTATGAGTTCTTGCTGCAGAGGCGCGCGGCATCTCCTCTCTGCAGCGGTGCTCACACGACGCCTGCTCCCGCTGCTGGTGCAGAGGTGCTGGTCGTGGGCGGCGGCTACGCCGGCGTGGAGACCGCGGCGGTGCTTGCGGAGCTGCTGGCGGGGCGGGGGCGCATCAAGCTCATCACCTCTGGGGAGGACATACTGGCGGCCTCGCCCCAGGGCCAGCGCGAGGCGGCGCGCGCGGCGCTGCAGGATCGCGGCGTGGCCATCCTCACGGGCGCGCAGGTGTCGGAGATGCGGCGGGCGGCGGCGCGCAGCAGCGGCGACAGCGGGGGCAGCGTGGCAGCCTCTGCCTCCAGCGGCAGCGGCTCCGAGGCTGAGCCTGACCTCTCCAAGCGGCTAGTGTACCTCAAGGACAAGGAGGGGCAGCAGGAGGTGCGCAGGGAGCAGGGCGGAGCCAGAGGGGCAGCGTGTGGGAGCAACGCTCGCGGGCGTGCGCGTCTGCTCTACGCTCGCGCCCGCGTTGCCGCTGCACTGCCATCGTCGGCCGCAGAGCCCCTCAGCGTAACAGGGCACTGCTGGCCCTGGCCCGCCGCAGATTCTGGAGGCCGACCTGGTGGTGTGGAGCGCCGGGCAGGCACCCGCGCCCAAAGTGGAGGGCGCGGGCCTGCAGCTGCCCTTCCCCACCACGGCTGCGGGCGCGACACAGACGGACACCACACTGCGCGTGCTGGGCCACCAGCGCGTGTTTGCGCTGGGCGATGTCGCGGTCTCGGGCAGCAGCAGCACCTCGGTGGGCGCGGCCGAGGCAGAGGCGCTGCCGGCAACCGCGCAGGTGGCATTCCAGCAGGCCGACTACGCCGCCTGGAACCTGTGGGCGGCTATCAACGGCCGCCCCCTGCTGCGCTTCTCCTACCAGCACCTGGGGGACATGATGAGCCTGGGCTCCACGGCGGGCGCGGTGGCGGTGCCCATCCCGCTGCCCCCGCCGCTGGCGGCGGCGGCAGCGGCAGGGCCCTGGGGCCCACTGCTGCGCCTGGCGGGTGTGCGGCTCGGCGGCAGCTACGGCGGCGCTGCCGACGGGGTGACGCTGGAGGGGCCGCTGGCGGCGGCGGTGCGCCGGGCGGCCTACCTCTATCGGCAACCCACCGACCAGCAGCGGCTACGCGTGGCCGCGTCCTGGGCACAGCAGGTGGTGGAGGAGGGCAGCAAGCTGACGGCGGCTCTGCTGTCGGGCCGCCTGCCCGGCGCGCCCGACGGCGGCAGCGGCAGTAGGAGCAGCAGCTGAGGGAGGTTGCACGGCAGCGCTGCGTGTCGGTGGCCCTTTAGAGTGCCTGCGTGTGGCATCTGTGGAGGAATCGATTTGTGCGATTTGCAGCATGGGGCACCAGAACACTTGGTGCTGCTGCCCGTCCTGCAAGGCTAGAGGGTGCGGGCGCCAAAGGTGGAACAGGCATAGCGGCCCTGCTGAGCCGCACGTTCAAGCCCGTGCAGCCCAGTGGGCGCGCCCGGCTGGCGCGAGGCGGCTGCCCGCCCACCGGCCGACCTGCCTAAACTTGCCGCCTTCTTCATCTCCTTGATCAAACTTCAGGTCTGCGCTGGCACCTCGAGCGCGCAATAACTCGCAGAGTGAGCCTCCACAGTGTCGTTTGATCTGCAGAGGTTTGCCCCGTTGTTCGCGCGCCTGCGCACCCTGCCAGTCCATGCACGGCTCCGTCGGGGCCGTACTTTGCTCTGGAATGCAGAGGAGGAGCTGCGCCGCTCTTTTTGTCGCCGCCGCCCTTGCCGCCGAATGGCATCATCACCCCCTACTCAGTCCACATTGCGTCGGCTGCCCACACGTTCCTCGCCCTGCAGCCCTCCGTGCTCACATGCGTGGACATGCCACCGCCTTCCGCCTGCCGCGCAGGTCGCCCCGCCGCCCGCTTTCGTGGTCACAGGGAGCAACAGTCACCACCGCGCACACCAGTGCTCCGTCAGCCATGCCTTCGGGCAGCATTGTGACGGAGATCGAGATTGCGGCGGCACCAGAGCGCGTGTGGACCGAGCTCACTGCATTCGAGTCCTATGAGAGCTGGAATCCCTTCATTCTCAAGCTGGTAGCCCCCAAGCTGGCCGCCGGCGAGCGCATTGAGGTGACGGCCCAGCCGCCGGGGCATTCCAAGGCGACTTTCCGCCCGCAACTGCTGGCAGGTGGGCATGAGATGGGGGGGGGGGAGTGGGGGTGGTGGCGGGCAAAGGCTCGCAGGGAACGGAAGGGCCGCGTGTGTGGCCTGCGCTCCCGACGCTTTCCGCTGCCGGCGAGTGCCGCTCCCTCCTCATCCTCCCACAGCCGAGCCCAACCGTGAGCTGCGCTGGCGCGGCTCGCTGCCCATCCCCGGCCTGTTTGTCGGGACGCATTACTTCGTCATTGAGCCCACGCCCGCCGGCTCCAAGCTAACCCACGGCGAGGACTTCACGGGGCTGCTGGTCCCGTTTCTCAAGGGCATGCTGCGGTTGACCGAGCAGGGGTTCAAGGCCATGAACGAGAAGCTCAAAGAGCGGGCAGAGGCGGCCAAGTGAGCATACCGGAGTCGCCGCGCCAGGTGCGCGCGCCAGGCACTGGCCGCACTCTCACTGCGTCCTACCTCCCCTGCTCAACGAGCCGGTGGCCGGCGAGCCTTTTGCCTGCCGCTCTTCCGCTAAATGTGCATAGTTGTGTCGGACACATTGGTCCTATCTGTCGCCCCACTCTTGGCCCCCTGCAACCTGCACATCTCTGACTCTTGCAAAATTGAGGGCAGCATGGCAATGGCTGGGCTGGTGGCCGCCTGCCCAGCCTGCCTTGCACCGGCAGCAAGGGGCCGGAGCACAGGGGGCCGCATGGCAGCGCTGCATGCTGAGCGCGTGCCCAGTAGCAGCTGGGAAGGCACGCAGTTGCTTGTGATGCAGTCTGCCTGAAACTTGTAACGCGAAGCTGGCGCTGGTGGCTGCGCCCGACTGGCAGGCTGGGACACGGGCGGACCGCCCGGCGGTGCGGTGGTGGGCGGCAGCACTGCTCAAGTTGTCCCAGCCGTTGGAGTCTTTTCCAACTGTTAAAGAATTCTCTTCAATATTCCACCTCAACCATCCATCGCTGCAGAGCGCGAAAGCAAGATGGCAGAGGTGTCTGGCTTGCGCGCCAGGTGCCGAGAGCTAGAGGTCAAGCTGGCGCGCGCGCTGGCGGAGAAGGAGGAGCTGGCGCGCGATGTAGAGGCACTGTGTATGCAGACGAGCGATGGGCTCACATTCAGCAAGAGCAGCGTGCTGCAGGAGCGCATCTTGTGCACAGGCAAGGGGCGGGGCCCGCTGCCCCGGGTGGCAGCAGCGTGCGGGGGGCGGGAAGCCGCGGGCCAGCGGGTGTGAGGGTGTCGTCTTTCGCCTCCCAAGCCTGCCCTGGGCACCCGCTGCGTGCGCCGCCCCCGCCCCGCATGCAGAGAAGGAGCTCACGCAGAAAAAGGTGCTGCAGGCGGAGACGGCGGCGGAGCTGGAGTCGGTGCGAGAAGACCTGCGGGCTGTCAAGGACGCCAAGCGCGCGTCCGAGGCGGCGCTGCGCACGCAGGCGGAGCGCGCGGCGGCGCTGGACAAGGAGCTCGCTTTCTACCAGCAGCAGGCGGCGCGCGTGATGGCCGACCGCGACCGCGCGGCGTTTGAGGCGGAGGAGCTGCGCAGCGCCAACCTGTCGCTCGAGGCGCGCGTGGCAGGGGCAGGGCGCGAGCACCGGGGAGCGTGCACGGGGAAGCCCTGCAGAGGCGCGGCAGGGGCTGGACAGGGAGGCAGCCACTGGTTGCGATGGGGAGGTCCTTGCGCTCAACCGTGCCGTGCTGGGCCCCACTCCCCTGCGTGCGTCTGCAGGCACGGCAGCGCGAGGCCGAGAGCCGTGCGCAGACCGAGGCGGCGCAGCGCTCGCAGCTGGCGCACGAGCTGGCAGAGGCGCGGCGGCAGCTCGATGCGGCGCGGAAGAAGGCGGCGGAGGCGGGGCAGATACCGGGTATGAAGCAGGAGCTGCAGCAGTGCTCTGGGATCATCGCACGCCTCCGCGAGGTGCAGGCGGACCTGGAGGCGCGGCTGCAGCACGCCGAGGAGGGCCTGGCGGCGGAGCAGGCGGCGCACGCCGCGTCGGTGGCCGCCGCAGAGGAGGCGGCCGCGGCGGCCGCCGACGCCGCTGCGGCCGCGGCCGCCACGGAGGAGGCGCTGCGGGCAGAGTCGGCGCAGCTGCGCGATGAGGTCGCCCGCCTGCAGCAGCTGCTGGGCGCGGCGGAGCGGCGGGCCGAGGAGAGCGCGGCGGCCGAGGCGGACGCCGTGCACGCGGCGGCCGAGCAGCGGCAGCACGCGGCGCAGCGGGAGGAGGTGCTGTGTGCCGAGCATGCGGCGGCGGCCGAGCGCCTGGCCGCGGCGCACGCGGAGGAGCTGGGCGTGCTGCAGCTGCGGCTGGACACGGCGCAGGACATGCAGCAACAGCTGGAGGAGGTGGCGCAGGCCAAGGTCGCCGCGTTGCTGCGCGTCGCCGACCTGCAGCAGGCGCGGCAGGCGGCCGACCGCCGCATCCAGGCGCTCACCAAGGAGCTCTCCGAGGCCAGGGAGCAGGCGGAGCAGGCGACCAAGGAGAAGGTGGCCGCGCTGCTCCGCGCGGCGGAGCTCGAGCAGCAGCAGCAGGACGTGGCAGCAGCGCCCCCGCCGCAGCGGCAGCAGCACAAGGCGGGCGTGCAGCACGCCAAGGCGGCCGGCGCGTCGCCCGCGCGCACTGACAGCGCCCTGGCCGACGCCTCGCCAGCCAAGGACGCGCACAAGGAGGCGGGCGGCAGCGGGGAGACTCCCGACAGCGCGCGACGCCCCGCGGTAGAAGCAAACCGCGGCGGCTGGTTTGGCAGCCCTGCTCGGGCGTGACCTGTGGCCGAGCCCGACTGCGCGCTGCCGCCGTCGCAGGCAGCCCCTTGTGTATCCTGCAACATGCCTCTGCACCTTGTGTCTGCAGCGTCTATCTATGTACTCTCTTCCCGTGTGCCAACTCGCATGCCACGTGTGCACGCAACTGTACACCCGCCTTTACAGAGCGACGCCCAGCTAGCAGTCAGGGCAGGGGTGACGTTCATCGCTTGCCGCCCTTGTGCTGCACCTCTCAATGCTGTGCCGCGCACGCCAGCACCGCCGCGCCGAGCACCGAGCCGTCCTGCGCGAGCTGCAGCTCGATAGTAGCTGCCGCCTCGGCACGGCACAGCTCCCCAAGTGCGTCCTGCAGCAGGTCCCTGTGGAGGGCCGGGCACAGGGTTTACGTGCCGAAGGAGGGGCGGTCGCAGGGTTGGCGTGCCATTGGCAGGCCCACTGCGGCCCAGCACGGCGAGCTTCATAGCTGCAGCACGGGTGCACACGCAGTCGCGGTGTCATCACGCACCGCCCCAGCTGCATCCCCCCCGCCCTCGCCCTCCTCACTTGTACTTTGGGTACTTGGCAAACAGCGAGCCGTCGACCGCGACGACGACGCGCTGCCCCGCCGGCGCCCCCGGCCCCCCGCACGCGCCCGTGTGCTTGAGGACCCCGGCGACCGCCGCCGCCGCGAGCCGCGCGCTGCGGACCGCCACCAGCTCGCACACGCGGCGCGCGGCGCGCCGCTGCCCCAGGCTGGTCGCGCCCAGGCCGAGCGCCGAGCTGAGCGCGGCGCCCGTGGCCGCCAGGTCCGAGGTCTCGTCGTGGTCGATCTCAGCCACCACCCTGCTCTCCAGCCCGTACTCGCGCTGCAGGCCCTGCGGCGCCGCGCGCCCAAACAGCGCCGCGTCGCGCGCCAGACGCAGCAGCAGGCGGCGGGCGACCTCGCCCAGGTAGAGCCCGCTGACCAGCTTCTCAAACGCGCCGCTGCCTGCGTGTGGGTGGTTGGGTGTGTGGGTGACCGCATCGATGGGCGCGCGCAGTGCACACGTGTTGGTGGGGGTGGGTGGGGTGGGGGCGGGGTCGAAGGTGGAACCAAAGGGCCCCCCCGCAGGCAGCAGCCCGCCGGCGACCCTGCACGCCCCTGCCAGACCAGCCCCACTTTGCCTCCCCACCGCCTGCCTCCCCACCTGGGTTGCGGCTGCTCAGGTCGATCCAGAGGTCCTCCTCCAGCAGCGGCAGGTGGTCAGACTTGAAGTCTCCCCACTCGGTGTTGATCGCCATGTAGGGGCTGCGCCCCGAGAAGCCGGGCAGCTTGCTGATCCTGGAACGGAGGGCGCATGTGCAGCGGGCAGCAGGCAGCGGCACACGGGCCAGGGTGAGGCAGGCGCAGGAAGGGCAGCCAGCAACAGGCCCTGCGCCGAGCGAGCCGCACGCGCTCCTGCCATCCTGCCATCCGGGGCCCGCGGGGGCCGGCGATCCAGCACTCTGCCTGCCTGCCCCCCCCCCCCCCCCCCCCCCCCCCCNCCCCCCCCCCCCCCTCCTCCTCGCCTCCCCGCCCCACCGCGCACCTCTCGACTCGCTCCAGGTAGGCGCAATTGGTGCCCGTTCCCAGGATGATGCCCAGCTGCGTGGCCGGCTCACTGTAGCGCAGCGCCACGAGCGTGGCCACCGCGTCGTTCAGGATTGCCGGCACGCGCACCTCGCGCCCCGCCGCCGCAAACGCGGCGCGCAACCCCTCGACCACGTCGCTGCCCAGCAGGTGCCTGCCCCGGAAGTTCTGGAGCGGAGGGAGCAGGGAGCAGGCAGGGCGGCTGAGGGCAGCGCGGGCGCGACAAGCGGCGCCAGGCAGCGGAAGGCAGCCCAGACAACACATTCTGAGCTCCTCCACGCCAGCTGTTAGCCTGCTCACACCCGCCCCCGGCGCCGCGCACCTTGGTCCACGACACGATGCGGCCGTTGTCCAGCGCCGTCTGATCCATCGGGAAGGAGAAGCAGAAGCCGATGACGGGCGGCGCGGCGCTGGCGTGCCACTCAGCCAGCACCTCGCACGCGCACTCCGCCACCCAGGGCAGCAGCCGGCCGTTGTCGGTGTCGAAGCAAGCCTCGGGGATGGGCCACTGCCGCATGTGGGTGGCCACCTGCGCGCGCGTGGCGGCGGCGGGAACGCGCACCGCAGCAGCATCAGCCGCCAGGACACAGCCAGGCGATCGGCAATCCTGCAGCGCATGCAGCCCTCTGTGCTTGCAGCCGCCCAGCATGCCCCCTGCAGCCAGCCTCCGAAGCTTCAACGCCCAGGCGGCAGCCTGCTGGCAGCCCCCTCATCCCCCGTGCGCGCTGCCCCGCCGCGCACCGTCTTGCCGCGCTCCTCCGACAGCCGCACGTGCGTGACCCGCAGATTGGTGCCGCCCAGGTCGATGGCGTAGCAGTCGCCCGTCTCCTCGCCGGTGGGCAGCACGTCCACAAAGCTGGGCAGCATCATCAACGCCGGCGCGCCGGCCTGCCCCGCCAGCCCCGCCACCATCTGCGCGACCAGGTCGTCACGCAGCTGCTCCAGCTGCTCTACTGGCACGTTGAACACCTCCTCAAACTGCGCAGGGAGGGCGAGGGGGCGGGGATGCGTGCAGGTCAGCGGGCGTCAGCGGGCGGCGCGGCGGGCGGCGGGCGGCGGCAATGCCTCTCACCTGCTGCATGATCTCGCGCTGTCGTTGCTTCCGCTGGTGGCTCGCCGTGACTTTTCGGCCAAGCCAGAGAAGCCCCAACCCTCCTGCAGCAACATAGGGCAGCATTCGGGCTGAATCCTACGAGAGTGCTCCTAGCAGAGATCTGGCGATCAAACAAATGCAGTGCGGATCAGCAACAGGGAACACGCGCTCGAGACGGCGATCATCGTTGGACACTAGGCAGGCAGGGCGGGCGGAGGGCGGGCGCCGCCACTTCTTCCTTGGCCGATCTCTCTCACCCAACAACTCTATCTTCCTCTTCGTTGAGTCCTTGCTGCTCTGCCCGCCTGTCCCGACATCACCATGCTAGGGACTCCCTTTAAAACGCTCTGGCCATTGAAACTCGAAGCTCCGGCCCTCTACGGACGACCCGCAGCCCATGGGAGTCGAGGGATCGAGCTGCTTGTGCGCGCTGCTGGTGGCTCGGCTGCGGCGGCCCCCGCCCAGCCGCCCGCGGCGCAGGCAGCAGCGGCAGCAGCGACAACTGTCCCCGTGCAGCAAGCTGCAGAGCCCCCACCGGAGCAGGTGCAAACAGCGCTGTCAGAGGCCGTCGTGCTGCTGGAGTGGCCGCAGCTGTGCCAGCAGGTGGCGTGCTTTGCGCAGACGCCGCTGGGCGCCGAGGTGGCCATGCGAGCGGCGTTGCCTGTGGGCACGAGCCCGCTGGAGAGTGAGTCGCTGCTTCAGGAGACGGCAGAGGCACAGGACGCACAGCTGACGTAAGCGGGGCACACTGCAACATGCTGGCATGAAGTGATGCTCGTACTCGCCCAAATATGCTGGTGCATTGCTCTCCCATGCCCTGCCCTGCCGACTGCACACCACAGCTTTGACGGCGTGTACGACATCCGACGGGCAGTGGACGCAGCAGAGGCAGGGCAAGTGCTGCTGCCCCTGGTGCTCGGCGCCATGGCCAGCACGCTGGCGGCGGCGCGCGGCGCCGAGACAGCCCTGCTCGCGCGGCAGCCGCAGCCCAGCGCGCTGCTCGTGCTGGGCGCCGGCGTCGCCGGCGGCCTGCCCGACGTGGAGGCAGCGATCCGCGCCTGCATCCAGCCCGGCGAGGGCCGCGTGCTGGACTCTGCGTCCCCCGAGCTGGCCGCGATCCGCGCCCAGCGGCGGCAGAACCAGGCCGACCTGCAGCGAGAGGTGGAAAGCTGGGCACGCAGGCTGCACGCCAAGGGCATCTGCGAGCGCCCGCAGGTGCGCTGGAGGATGGGAAGCCCGCGTTTTCGGGCCAGACGCCGCGCGTTGGGGCGCCCTGCGCGCCATCCGCGTCTGCCCGCCATCCAGTCGCATGCCCTCCCCACCGGTCGCCGCCCCCTGCCGCCCGCCCCCGCGCAGGTCGTGCTGCGCCGCGACCGGCAGTGCGTGCCGGTGCGCCTCGGCCGGCAGGGCGAGCTGCCCAAGGGCAGCGTCACGCTGGCAACCTCTGCCTCGGGCAGCACCCTCTACATGGAGCCCGCGCCCTGCGTGGCGCTGAACAACACCGAGACGGCGCTGGCGGCGGCCGAGCTGGCAGAGGAGGAGCGTGTGCTGGCGGCGCTGTCGCAGCTGGTGGCGGCACATGCGCCGCGCGTGCACGAGGTCGTGGCGGCCATCGCAGCACTGGACGTGGCCGTGGCGCGCGCGCGCCACGCGGCCTGGCTAGGCGCCGTGCGCCCACGCTTCCTCGGCGGCGCAGAGGCGGCGGTCGAGGGCGCGGTGTCCATCCCGAGCGCGCTGCACCCCCTGCTGCTGCAGCCCAGCCTGCCAGCGCTGCCGCTGCCGCCGCTGCCCCCGGAGCAGCTGCAGCAGCTGCAGCAGCAGGAGCTGGGGCCAGAAGAGCAGCAGGAGACGGAGTCACTGACTGGCCTGTCGCTGGTGCCTGAGCTGGCCGCGGCTGCCGTGCCTGCGTTCCTGGCCAGCATAGCCATCAGCAGCAGCGACTCCGACGATGCCGGGGCCAGCAGCGGCGAGGGCGGCCCGGCGCACGCGCCACCCCAGCCCGTGCACATGGTGGTGCCGGCAGGGGTGTCGGTGGTGGCGGTGACGGGGCCCAACACCGGCGGCAAGACCGCCTCCCTTAAGACGCTGGGCCTGCTGGTCATGATGGCCAAGGCGGGGCTGTTCCTGCCGCAGCGGCGGGAGCGGAAGCTCCAGGAGGGGCAGCCGGCCGCCGGCAGCGCCGCGGCTTCTGCGCTTGCGCCGTCCCTCCGCAAGGGGGCCGCCCCCGACGGCGGTGAACCCCCCACGCTCCTCTGGTTTGACCGCGTGCTCGCCGACCTGGGCGATGGCCAGTCGCTGCAGCAGAGCCTGTCCACCTTCAGCGGCCACGTGCGCCGCATCCGCGGCGTGCTCGCCGCCGCCACACCCCGCAGCCTGGTGCTCCTCGACGAGGTGGGCAGCGGCACCGACCCTGCCGAGGGCGCCGCGCTGGCGGCCGCGCTGCTGCTCCACCTCCGGCGCCGCGCCGCGCTCACCTACGCCACCACGCACCATGCGGAGCTCAAGGTGAGGGTGTGCGAGGATGCGCTGGACGTGGCGCCAGCGGTCCAGGGCACGGCCACTGATGGCGCCAACCAGCGGCGGGGCAGCGCGCCCGACGGGCCGCCCCGAGGCGCGCCGCCGCCCCCAGCCGGCCGACCCGCTCTGCTGCGCCGCGCTTGCCTCCGCCGCGCCGCTGCAGGAGCTGGCCAGCGCCACGCCCGGCCTGGTCAATGCATCTGTGGAGTTTGATGTGGCCACGCTGCGGCCCACCTACCGCCTGCTGTGGGGCCAGGCGGGCGAGAGCAACGCGCTGAGCGTGGCTGAGGGGCTGGGCTTCAGCGCCGGCATGGTGCGCGAGGCGCGCGTGGTGGCGGCGGCGCTGCGCCAGCAGCAGGCGGCGCCCGACCGCGGCGCCGCGCTGCGGCAGTCGCTGCAGGAACAGGTCGGCGACGCGCAGGCTGCAGCGGCCAGGGCCGCCCGGGCGCGCGCGGCGGCAGAGGCCGAGCTGGCCGAGGCGCGGCAGCAGCTGCAGGCGCTCCGCGAGCAGTCGGCCGCAGAGGGCAAGGGCGGGCAGGACGGCAAGTCGGCCAGCGCCGCGGCGCGGCGACAGGCGCAGCAGGCGGTGGCAGACGTGCGCGCGGGGCGCGCCACGCCGCAGCAGGCAGAGGAGCGGCTGCGGGCGCTGGAGCAGGGTGCCCGCGCGGCCACCTTGCCGGCCAGCGCAAACGAGGCCGCAGAGGCGGCGGCCGCGATGCCCGAGGGGTGGGCGCCGCGCGCCGGCGAGGCAGTGCACGTGCTCAAGATGGGGGGTGTGGTGGGCAGCGTGGTTGCCGTGCGGCCTGGCGGCAAGGTCACGGTGCGCGTGGGGGCGATGGCGGTGGAGCAGCGCCCCAGCGACCTGGCGCCCGCGGGCAAAGGCGCGAGCAAGGCAGGCGGCGGCGGCGGACGTGGCGGCACCACTGGTGGCAGCCAGGGCAGAGGAGCTGCCCGGCAGCGCGGCGGCGGCGGCGGCGCGAGCATGGCGTTGGCGCCCACTGCAGGCGTGGCCATGCAGACGGCGGCCAACACGGTGGACCTGCGCGGGATGACGGCAGACGAAGCCGAGGCGGCGGCGAGCGACGCAGTGGCGGCTGCGCCCTCTGGCTGGACGCTGTACGTGGTGCACGGCGTGGGCACGGGACGCGTGCGCGCGGCGGTGCAGGCTGCGCTGCGCCGCCACCCGCGCGTGGCCAAGGTGGAGGAGGAGGAGGCGAGCCACGGCGGGTGCAGCGTGGTGTCAGTGCGGTGACGCGCTGTGCACTTTACAATGCAATCTGATGTGGGCTGCAATGCCTTTTGACCAAAGCAAAGACATCGATTGGAAAGCGCAGGGCGGCCGGCCGGCCGCCGCCGCCCGCCAGCGGCCAGCGCCAGCGCTAGCGGAGGCGACGCCCTCGACACCCGTGGCTCCTCTTTCCCTTATTGGCATTGGTGTTGCTCCCTTCCAACCACCACTGCTCGCTCACAGCAGTCCCGGGCAGCAGCAGCTCAGGCGGCGCTGTCGTGGAAGCCGGAAGCTTCCTGTGCTTCTCCTTGGACGGCGCACCAGTCAAGAACCGGTCAGGTGCTGTGTTGAGCTCGCAGGCCTGCTGGCCGGCAGGCACATCGCCCCATAAACGCATCTTTGCAGCCGCGTCGCCGCCGCCGTGCCCGCCCCTGCCACCGGTGCCCACCTCTGCATCTTTGCGCTTGGGGCAATGTCCTAGTTTATGAGGTCTAACCGAGACAGGACTATTGCTAGTTGAAAATAACATCCAATTCCCGGGCAGGCTTCGGCCTTCTCAATTTCTGACTGGCTAAAGGCCTCTCTGCCAGAGGCGCGGTAGTAGCACGCCATGAAGCCCCGCTGAGGGCTGCCGTTGCCTGGGGAGCCGCCTAGCGGGCCGCCTAGCAGCTACTGCACTACCCAGCGCAGGAACGCCTGCCGAGCTGTCGTGTCGCACGCGAGAGCCTTGGCGGTACGATGCGCCGCCACCCACCCCACGACCGCCGCCACTCGCCGCCCCCGCCACCACAGCTGGAATGCTGCCTTCCCAGGTTCCCGACCGAGTCTTGGGCGCCACGGGCCTCGTGGCCGGGTTTCTGTGCGCAGACGGCCTGCAGGGGTGCAGAGCAGAGCCAGGTGTGTTGGTCAGGGCGGCTGAGCACTGCCCAATGCCGTGCAGCAGGCAACAGCTCACCAGCACCTGGTCGTCAGGCCCTCATGCCTCATATCCGCCTCCGCCGATGGCGCGCACGCCCCAGTACGCCGTCTCGCCCACCTGCACGCCCAGGCGCTTGTGCAACAGGCCACGCGCCTGGCTGTCGCAGCCGTGGCGTGCCAACAGGTCTGCCAGCCGCGCCAGCGTGTGGCAGCGGGCAGCCGCTGCCGCCTTGCCCGTGGAACGCAAGTGCACGTGGGATTACCATATCGAATTTGGTGGAGCAAGATCTATTCTATTGAGACACAAGCACGCACACACTGCGCGGGGCGGCCAAACCACCCATCGCATGGTGGTTGGCCCGCCCCAGCGGCTTTCGCCGCTTTCCGCTCGTTTTTAGCGACTCTGACGGATGCTTAGTCGCATGGAGGAGGCGGTTGTTCGATCGGAGGCTCGCGCGGCCGTTGGTAGTTTCAGCCGTTGGATCTTTCGCCCCAGATAGCGTCCCAGCCTTCTGGCAGCCATCACGAGATACGATCGAAGCAGCTGGCATGTCAGCAGCGTCAGGTCCCTTCTCGCCCGACCGCCCCCTCGGCGCGGCGACCACCACCACCTTTGCAACACCTCGCAGCACCTTGCATCACTTTGCTACATTGAGCCCTTGATAGCTTGATGGGGCGGTAGGATGAGGGGCGCAGCGGCCTACCCCACGGCCAGCATGGTGGAGACAGCCACCGCAGCACCGTGGATCATGTGGACAGCCATGTGGGAGGTTCAGCTGATCCACGCCCTGCTTGTTCATGCGTCCCCCACCTTGTGTTTTCATTCCCACCGTCTGTCACGGTTCAGTGATTGACCAATATACAGACGTTAATGTAACTATCTAACTGGGCATTTCACACACCTGTTTGACGGCATGGGCGACCGCGCCAGCCTGCTGCAGCTGCTCGGCGTAGATGCAAGCTGGCTCAGCCGAAGTCCAAGTTATGGCAGTGGCAGCACCATCTGCAAATCCGGTTTCTCCACGCGCAAGGCGGCAGCGGCTGCCCGCTGCCACACGCTGGCGCGGCTGGCAGACCCGTTGGCACGCCACGGCTGCGGCAGCCAGGCGCGTGGCCTGTTGCACAAGCGCCTGGGCGTGCAGGTGGGCGAGACGGCGTACTGGGGCGTGCGCGCCATCGGCGGAGGCGGATATGAGGCACGAGGGCCTGACGACCAGGTGCTGGTGAGCTGTTGCCTGCTGCACGGCATTGGGCAGTGCTCAGCCGCCCTGACCAACACACCTGGCTCTGCTCTGCACCCCTGCAGGCCGTCTGCGCACAGAAACCCGGCCACGAGACCCGTGGCGCCCAAGACTCGGTCGGGAACCTGGGAAGGCAGCATTCCAGCTGTGGTGGCGGGGGCGGCGAGTGGCGGCGGTCGTGGGGTGGGTGGCGGCGCATCGTACCGCCAAGGCTCTCGCGTGCGACACGACAGCTCGGCAGGCGTTCCTGCGCTAGGTAGTGCAGTAGCTGCTAGGCGGCCCGCTAGGCGGCTCCCCAGGCAACGGCAGCCCTCAGCGGGGCTTCATGGCGTGCTACTACCGCGCCTCTAGCAAAGAGGCCTTTAGCCAATCAGAAATTGGGAAGGCCGAAGCCTGCCCGGGAATTGGATGTTATTTTCAACTAGCAATAGTCCTGTCTCGGTTAGACCTCATAAACTAGGACATTGCCCCAAGCGCAAAGATAAAGGGGAAGGTTGCTGCGCGCGGCCGGTCCCGACGGCGGCGGCATGGGGCGGCCATCTTGCTTATGGCGGTTTCTGTTGCCCCTGCACCCGCCATGACATGCCCATGAGAATGGAGGTTCAGGGCGCAACAGGCCTCCGGGTGGAGGTCATCAAATGGCCTCCGGGCAGTGTTTCCCAACCGCCCCGGCCTTGTATTCTGCATCTGCAGCATGCAGAGAGTGTTTGGACGGCATGGCAGGGCGGGCGGAGGCATGTGGAGTGATTTTGACTTACTCGAAAGAGCAGGCTCGAGCCAGGGAGGCCTCCCCGAGCCTCCCTGTTCGTTGATCGGGGAGGCCTTCGGGGAGGGGCTTCGGGGAGCCTCTTTTCCCGCCCAGAGCACGCTCCCTGAGGGTTTCTACAGTCTCTTCAGCCTCCCAGAGCCCCGGCTAGCGCCTGCAGGCAGCCCCCTGCACGGCGTGTCGCCTCCCCGGCGCCTGCAGCTCATTTCTCGCTCCCAGATCGCTTGCTAGACACTCCAAGCCATCCGTCTTGCTGCACAGCACCGCTGCAAGGCGCCATTGGTAGCATGCAGTGAGCAGCCGGCCACCAACAGCATGTCTGGCTTCCTCCGTCCTATTGACGAAGTGAGGAGCGTTGAAACAGAGCCCTCGCTGCGTCTTCTTGGTGTGGGGCAGCAACACCCACTGTACTTGCTGGCTTTACATCAAAGCCTGAGCGGAGGGTCGCCAGACGCCGCCGATCGTCACCGCCGGCCGTCCCCGCGTGCCCGCACCTCAGCCACCGCCCCAAACCGCTGGCTTCGTATGAGTTGGACAGACGGGTAAGGCTTCTATATTCAAAAGCTAAGTTAGCCTGTCGTAAATTCGGCTTGTGGCCGAAGCCAGCCTGGGAATTGGGCCTCATGAACAAGGACATTGAATTTTTTATTGCCCCAAGCGCAAAGATCCAGAGGCAGGCACTGGTGGCGGGGGGGCGGGCACGGCGGCGGCGACGCCGTGCGGAGTCTGAGGCGCATGCACGCTGAGCACCACTGGACAGGGCTGGTTGACCCCGCCTTCTCGTTTGTGCACCCAGAGTGTGCTTCCGCCCGTCCCCGCCACATTTTTGCCGACGGCGGGGCGGCGGCCGCTTATCCCACAATCAGGTTGCTCTGCCACGTCTTCTGTCACTCTCTCACTTTTCTTTGACACTGAGCCATGGCGAGCGACAATTCGCTGCTTGAGCGCCTGTGCGCCGCACTCTTTACGAGTGCAGATGAGACACTTGCTGAAAGTGACCTACACGACGCCAGCCGTCAGCTGGAGGACGCAGTGCACGCAATTGAGCAGGCAGAGACGCTGGTGGCCTCGGAGGCTGAGCTGCGGTGTGGCGGCCGCTGCCGGCTGTGCCGCCTGCCAATGGCCAACCCCCAGCCTCGCCTGGCTGTTCCATCACGCTCTCCACTCAGCTTCCTGCTGCTGGCACCCAATCATACTGCAGGACGGTCACCGAAGGCCTCATCGGCGCGCTGCAGCAGGCGAGCGGGCAACAGGAGCGTGCCGCGCTTCTAGCTCCACTCACCAAGGCCAGCGCAGCCGTCCTGCGGGCGCACCTCCTGGCAGCCGCTGCCGCCCCTCCCGCCGAGCGCTGCGGCGTGCGCTGGCTGGCGACCTGGGCTGCCGCGGTCGATGTGGTGACGCAGCACCTGCCACCAGAGCTGGTGCGGGCGGTGCGGGCGGGCCAGCCTGGCGAAGCGGCGCGTGCCTCAGCTGTGCGTCTCCTCGAAGCGACGGCAGCGGACGCCGAGGCAAAGGGGCCCTTGACGCCGCCTGCTGTGATGATGGCGGTGCTGGGGGCAGTGGAAGAGCTGTTTTTTGTGCAGGAGGACACTGCCGCATCGCGAAGGGAGATTGCACAGGTGCACGACTGAGACGCCGCTGGCCAGGATTGCCACTGCGAGCGTTCCAGTGTACAGAGGTACACTGGAACCCACCTAAAACACCCCCCACCCCCCACCCTCTCCACTTAAAGCAAACAACGCACTTTTTTAGCCTGAGGACGCGGGTCCCATGCTAGTGGCGGGCGCGCGCGCAGCGGTGGCGGCCGCGCGCCTGGTCGGCGCGCTCGCAGAGCGGCAGGGCGAGGCAGCGCAGCCCCCGCCGTCCGAGGCAGGCCTTGCCGAGCCGCCGCGGTTTGCGCGGTACCGCTGCCCCGGCAAGGCTCTGGCCTATCTGGAGGACCTCTTCGTGTTTGTCGGTGAGTTTTTTTTCCTGGTGCCCGTCGCCACAGAGGGCGCACATGCCAACCTGCGTGCCCGCCTCCACGCCCCGCCTTTGTGTCAGCGAGGGCCAGGTCGTGCGGCCAGCCACAGCCATCTGTACTGGCACGACACTCTCTGTGCCAGCGAAGTGCAACAGAGCCCTGCCCAGGGGCTATGCAGTCCAGTCGCATTAAGCAGTGTAAGAGCACGCCCCGCCGCCGCTATTGCCCCCACCCACTCACACACGCAGGGTTTCTGGCGCTCATGGTGTCGGACCAGCGCATCACCGCAAACCTGGGCGGCTGGGCCGACCTGGCGCCGCTGCAGGCGCTGCTGGCTGTCGCCGAGGCAGCCGCCCGCACGGCTGCCAAGCGCCCGCGCCTGGAGGCGGCGCTAGCGGCGCTGGAGGCGGCAGGATGGGGCAGCAGGGGCCACACCGCCGAGGCGGAGAGCCCTGGCGCTGGCGCCGACAACCGCGCTGCGGCGTGGGAGATTGTGCTTGACAGCGCCGCCGACATTGTACTGCCGGCCATGGACGCTCTGCTGGCTGTGCCGCTGCCGGGGGGCGCGGCCGGCGCCGGCGCGATGCTGGAGCGCGCGTCGCGCCTGGCCGCCAGCCTCCTCAAGGCGTGCGAGAGCGGCGCAGTGCTGGCAGGCGACCTGGGTGGCCGGGGCGAGGTGGTTGTGGGCCTGATCATGCAGACAAGCGACCTCGGGTCGGCGCTGTACGAGGCCCTGCTGCCGGCGCAGCGCGGCGAGCGCGAATGGGGGTGAGCCGGAGCGGGCGACGGGCTGGGCTCTTTTCCTGCTGCCCAGCTTGCTGTCCCGCTCCCGCCCCGCGCCGCCCACACCTTCGCCTGCAGCTCAATCAGCCTCGACTGCCTCCCCTCTCCCCTCGCCCACCGCCCTGACATACCAATCCTGCAGCATGCTGGTGAGCCTCTACCTTGCGGGGAACAGGCTATCGCCAGCCTGCGCGCGCGCGGCACGCTGGGTGCGGTCGCCGACCAGGTGCAGCAGACCATCGCGATCCTGGAGATGTGAGTGGGGGCAGCAGCCGACTGTGCATGCAGGCGCAGCGACTGTGTGGGGCCATCAAACAGATGTGTGTGGGTCTGCACGGCATTTCCTACCTTGCCTCGCACTTGGGGCTTGAGGGCTTACTTCTCCCACCCCACACCCCACCCCACACCCCACCCCTTCCCCCTCTCAAAGGCGCACCAACTATTCGCTGGCAGAGGCGGCCCGCGGCGAGGTCCGCGGCTTCCGACGCAGGGACCAGCCGCAGCAGGTGCTGCTCGCACGAGCGGCCACCACGCGCGCCTGCGCCGCGCTGAGCTGCAGGACCCTAACAGGCGTCGGCGAGGCCGAGCTGGCGAGCAGGCGGTGTGGACAGTGCCGCCTCGCCCGCTACTGCTCTCCCGAATGTCAGCAGCGCGACTGGGGGGCGGGCCACAGGAATGTCTGCCCGGAGCTGGCGACGCTGCGCCACTAGTGATGTGGTCTGTGACCATTAATCCGCTGATCCTCGCCTGTCATCGTGTACGCCTCTCTGTGTTGATCTGCACGACGAGCGGCACGGCCGTCTTTGTCTGTCCAACATGCAAGCCCCGCAGCCCGGCGCCCTCAGCGCCAGCCTGACGGGGTTCCCGCCCGCGCCCCACACCAAACATTCTGCCCCTGGCGATCTCTCCCAGTCACTCTACAGTACATGTTACTCAAGCTGCCGAAACGCACTCTCGCTGCGAAGCCAAAAGGCCGACCCACCCAATTCTGCCACGTTTGCGCTTTTAGATCGACTGAGAGTGCCTCTCAGAACAGCTTGAAATTGCAGGAGGGGGGCGAGGAGGTGGGAGCAACTATCAATCGCGGCGGGAGACGGTTTCGGCCATCAGAGGCTCTCAGCGTGAACGTGAGGACCGGCAGTCTGTGGCGAGACGCGCGGTCGCCCCACCGCTGCGGTTCGCCCTCCCGCCCGCCCGCCCGCCCGCCCGCCCGGTCGCCTTGTCTACGCGCCTATGCCGTCGCCGCCGCTCACCTGCCGCTGCCTCTTGGGCCCCCTCCTCCAGCGGCGCCGCGGGCGCAGGCGCGCGTCGCAGGATGAAGTTCCAGCTGGAGGGGCTGACGGTCTACTTTCCTTATGAGTTCATCTACCCCGAGCAGTACCAGTACATGCTGGAGCTGAAGCATGCGCTGGACGCCAGGGGCCACTGCCTGCTGGAGGTGCGCGGAGGGGAGGTGGGCGGCGGGAGGTGGGGTGGCCGGCGGCAGGCCCGCTCACCGGCGGAGGGCGTGAGATCGCGGGCGGGAGAGCCTAGCAGGAATGCGCCGGCAGCGAGCGACGCAATGGCAGGCATCTCACCACATGTGCGGTTGCCTGGTGGCCCGCAGCCCGCCTCGCGGCACGGCACCACTCTCAGCTCCCACCGACCGCCGCTGCATCGCTCGCGCCGCCGCCGCGCCGCAGATGCCCACGGGCACGGGCAAGACGATCACGCTGCTGTCGCTCATCACCTCCTACCAGCTGGCGCATCCCGAGGTCGGCAAACTCATCTACTGCACGCGCACGGTGCCGGAGATGGAGAAGGTGGGTTGCACGCGTGTGGCGAGGGCGCGGGCGCGCGTATGCCGGCGTGGCACGACGGGCTGGCGCACCTGCTACCCTGCGCCCCACCGCTTGTGCTCCCTGACCTCGTGGCATGTGCTCCTTCCCCCTCTGCCCCCACACCTCACCCACCCCACACCCACAGGTGCTGGCGGAGCTGCAGGAGCTGATCGAGTACCGGGGGCGCTACTTCACCGAGGCGCCGGCGCCGCCCATCCTGGCGCTGGGCCTCTCCTCCCGCAAGAACCTCTGCATCCACCCGCGCGTCGCGGAGGAGGGCTCCCGCGAGTCGGTGGACGCCAAGTGCATGCGGCTCACGGCGCCCTGGGTGCGCGAGCGCGCGCGTGCCACGCTCTGCGGCGGCGGCGGCGGGGACGACCCAGACGCAGAGGACGAGGAGGTGGCGGACATCGAGACCTGCGCCTTTTACGAGGGCCTGGAGCAGGCGGGGCCCGACGGCCGGCTGGACGCAGGCAAGTGCGGCAGGGGGCGGGCTGGGCATGAGGGAGGGACGCAGCAGGAGGCAAGGGGCGAGGCGAGAGGAGCTGGGGGAGTCGGGGCGGCATGGAATCGCCGCCAGCGGCCCTTCAACCGCTGGCATGCCCCCCTCCGCCCCCGCCCCGCCACCCCAGGCGTGTACACGCTGCACGACCTGCGCGTCGTGGGGCGCAAGCGCAACTGGTGCCCCTACTTCCTGGCGCGCCGCATGCTGGCATTTGCCAACGTCATCGTGTACAACTACCAGTACATGCTGGACCCCAAGGTGGGTTTTGGGTAGGGGCGTATCGAATCGGACAATGCAGTCGGCAGATGTGGGGGCAGCACGATGGGGATGCAGCAGAGCGGGGCCTGCAGGTGCGCAGGCGGCGTGGGCAGCCGACGCCGGGCCGGTGCATGCCGCCGCGTCGCGCTGCGCAGGTCTCCCAGATGGTGTCGCGGGAGCTGGAGAAGGAGTCGGTGGTGGTGTTTGACGAGGCGCACAACATTGACAACGTGTGCATCGAGGCGCTGTCGGGTGGGGCGGGCAGCCTCGAGGCCTGGGGTGGATGGAGTAGCGGGTGCGCGAGGACTGGGCTACTGGGCAGGCTGTGCCAGGGCAGGGCGGCACGCGTGCATGCAGGCTTCAGCTGAAGGCCAAAGGGGTAGAAGCAGGCCTGCCGCACCGCTCCCCTGTCCCCCCCTCCCCGCAGTCAACATCCGGCAGCAGACGATCGAGGGTGCGGGTCGCAACATCGCGTCGCTCAAGCGCGAGATCGAGCGCGTCAAGGCCACCGACGCCAACCGCCTGCGCCGCGAGTACAGCCGGCTGGTGCAGGGCCTGGCGGCGCAGGTGCGGTGCGGGTGCGGGGCACACTCTCCTGGGAGCGTGCGCGAGGGCAGGCGCGCAAGCGCGCAGCGTCGGCAGGGTGTCACGACACCGTGCGCACACACGTTTGTGCAAGCAGCCTCTGAAGGTGCACTCTCCCCTCGAGTGCAGGGGGCGCTGCAGGAGCGGGAGACGGCGCAGTGGCTGGCCAACCCCGCGCTGCCGGACGACATCGTGCGCGAGGCGATTCCAGGCAACATCCGGCGGGCGGAGCACTTTGTGTCTTTCCTGCAGGCGAGGCACTGTGCAGGCAGGGGGCGGCATCAGAGCCAGCATGCCTCTGCTTGTGGCCTCCAGTCAGCTTGCCAGCAATTGCCTGGGGCGTGGCGCTCACTGTTCAGCCGTCGCGCCCGCTCACGCTCCCACCCCCTTTCTCCCTTCTCCTGCAGCGGTTTGTGGGCTTCTTGCGGCAGCGCCTGAACGTTAACCGGGTGGAGTCGCACAGCCCCGAGTCCTTCCTAGAGCTGCTGCAGCATGTGGGAGCGCCCGCCGCTTGCCTGCCTGCCCTGGGCTCCGGGGCCGGGGCCGGGGCCGGGGCCAGGGCCGGGGCGTGCTTGCGACCCGCTGCCGCCAACGCCAGGTGCCCTGTGGCTGCCAACACCCGCCCTGCTGTGCCTCTTGCCGCTCATGCCCCGCCGCCGCCTCCCCGCAGAGCGTCCAGATAGAGGCCAAGACGCTGCGGTTCTGCTACGACCGGCTGAGCAGCCTGCTCAAGACGCTCGAGGTGTGTGGCCAGCATGTGCTTGAGGCATGCAGTGCCCCATGCCTCAAGCATCCAGCAAGGGAGTTGGCGTGCTCTCGCTGACGCCCTGGGCCCTGCAACGGTGCTGCGTCTGACCACAGACACCCCCAACCTCGCCCCCGCTCCCATCCGCCCGCCCATTCAGATCACCGCCAGCGACGACTTTGGCGCGATCCACCTGGTGGCCGACTTTGCCACGCTCCTGGGCACCTACACCCGCGGGTTTGCGATCATCACCGAGCCGTACGACGAGCGCCTGCCCTCGGTGGGTGGCTGGGGGCGTGCTGGAGGGCGCCCAACTGGGGCCGAGGTTGGGGTGGCAGAGTCTTTTCAGTGCTGGTGTGCTGCTCGTCGCAGGGCTTGGGTCCCCTGCCTGACCCTCTGTGGATTCCCTGTGGGTTGAATGCCCGGCCCCCCTCCTCCCTCGCCCCCCCTTCTCCCTCGGCCCCCCTCGCCGCACCCCAGGTCCCCGACCCCGTCATCCAGCTCAGCTGCCTGGACGCCTCGCTCGCCATGCGCCCCGTCTTCTCCAAGTACCAGTCGGTCGTCATCACCTCGGGCACCCTCTCCCCCATCGACCTCTACCCCCGCATCCTCTCCTTCAACCCCGTCTGCCAGGCCTCCCTCAACATGACGCTCACACGGTGCGCGGGCGCTGCGCCTGGCGGCTGCAAGGCCGTGCTGAAGGCGAATCGGGGCGGCGCCTGGGTGGCTGTGTTGGGAAGGGGGCCGCCGCCTGGTGCCCTGCGCCGCCGGCGAGCAGCGCTCTTCGGCAGCATGGCGCCGCAGGTCCCGCAGTGCGGGCTAGGCGCAAAGCGCTGGCGGCGAGCTGGCTGCCAACACCTGGCCGCCATGCACGCGCGCAGGGAGTGCCTCTGCCCCGTCGTCCTCACGCGTGGCACCGACCAGCTCCCCATCTCCACCAAGTTTGACATGCGCAACGACCCCCAGGTCGTCCGCAACTACGGTGCGCCTGCTTGTGCAGGGGCCGCGCGGCCGCTGTGCAGCGGGCGCGTGCGCCGCCTCGCCGCCCTGGCGCCGCTCCCATGCCCCCGACCGAAGCTCACCCCCGCCCCGCCCCAGCGCTCCCTCCCCCGCTCGCGCCACACCTGCCCACCTCCTCCCCGCCTTGCCTCCTCCCCCGCCGCTCGAGCGCAGGCAAGATGCTGGTGGAGCTGGCGGCTGCCGTCCCCGACGGCATCGTCTGCTTCTTCGTCTCCTACCTCTACATGGACACCATCGTCTCAAAGTGGAACGACCTCGGCATCCTGCAGGTGCGCAGGGCTGCAGGGCGGCGGGGCAGGCGGGGCGCGCGGGCAGCGGCTCTGGCGTCCGGCAAGGGAGCGCGCGCCCGAGCGGCTGCTGCCCGACTGCGGCCGGCGGCGGCGAGCTGTGAGCTGTGCCGTGCTCGCGCGGCATCTCCACATGCGGCCCCCCC
The DNA here is from genome assembly GCA_003063905.1 of Chlorella sp. A99. Lineage (NCBI taxonomy): Eukaryota > Viridiplantae > Chlorophyta > Trebouxiophyceae > Chlorellales > Chlorellaceae > Chlorella > Chlorella sp. A99. Next base: position 250,152 of record PCFQ01000078.1, on the reverse strand, counting down.
CCCCCCCCCCCCCCCCCCCCCCCCCCNCCGGGGGCGGTTCCGGGCTTGCCGGGGCATTTCCCCCACCGGCCCCCCCCCCCCCCCCCGCCCCCACCCCCTCGCAGGAGCTCATGCAGCACAAGCTGGTGTTCATTGAGACCCAGGACGTGGTGGAGACGACGCTCGCGCTGGACAACTTCCGCCGCGCCTGCGACTGCGGGCGCGGCGCCGTCTTCTTCAGGCGCGGCTGCTGAGCTGGTGCTCCTGTGCGGTTGTGGGTGAGGGTGTAGTGCTGAGGCGCTGGGCCTGCCTTGGTGCTGGTGCTGCCGGGGCAGTGACGAGGACCCCACATCCCGGCCCCACGCATGCAACACCTGTTCCTCTGGCCCCCCTGCCTTGCGGCTGCCTCCCCCTGCAGCGTGGCACGGGGCAAGGTGGCCGAGGGCATCGACTTTGACCGACACTACGGCCGCTGCGTGGTCATGTTTGGCGTGCCCTACCAGTACACGCTGAGCCGCATACTCAGGCGCGTGGCGCGGGGTTGCAGGGAAGCGCGAGGGGGCGCGGGGCGGCCGGCGGCGGCCACGTGCTGGGCTGGCACCTGCCGCGTGCTCGCGTTCTCCGCAGTGCTGCGCCTGCTTGCTCCACCCGGCCCTGCCCCTGCTGCCCTGCCCGCCTCCCAGGGCGCGGCTGGAGTACCTGCGGGAGACGTTCCAGATCCGGGAGAATGACTACTTGGCGTTTGACGCAGTGCGACAGGCGGCGCAGTGCGTGGGGCGCGTCATCCGCTCCAAGGCCGACTACGGCCTCATGGTGTTTGCGGGTGAGAGCGGGCACTGTTGCTGGGGGAGGAGGAAGGCGCAAGACAGTGATGGGAGGGCAGCACGTGGGCCCCTGCGCTTCGACACTGGAGGTGGCTGGATGGCGCACGAGCGCCTGCGCGCATGTGCCTGCTGCCCGTTGATTCAGTTCGTTGATTGCCGCCTGCACCCGGCCGCCACCCACCCCGCCGCCGCCACCCCACTGTCCATAGACAAGCGCTACCAGCGCCACGACAAGCGCGACAAGCTGCCCAGCTGGATCACCTCCCACCTGAAGGACTCACACCTCAACCTCTCCACCGACATGCTGCTCCACATCACCCGCGAGTTCATGCGCGCCATGGCCCAGCCCTTTGACAGGGGCGCGGAGGGCAGAAGCCTGCTGAGCGAGACCGCCGTTAACGCGCTTGACGCGGCGCGCGCGGCCGTGGCGCCGCTAGGAACCGCAGCGCCGATGGAGGTGGGGTAATGCTGATGCCGTTCCTCCGCCGCCCCAGTTGCCGGCGGCGCTCCCCGCTTCCAGCGCCGCCCCATTCTGCTGGCACTGTACCCTCCGACGGTCCGGGCCGTTCCCTTGTAAGACTGCTGAAGCACAGATTGACAAATGTGTCACGATGCATGGATCAAAGGCAGCGTCCACAAAGCTGCACCCCTGCGCAGGCTCATTGCCTGTCGTCTCGTGCAACAGACCGTCATAGAACACCATGCAGACCTCCCTGGCCACCCGCTTCGGCGTTGCCGCCCCCAAGGCCGCTCGCGTGAGTGCAGCTTTGCAGGACCCCCTGCTCGCAGCCTGGTGTCCCCAATGGGCCAGCATCCTGCTGCGCGCGCCCTGGCTGAGCGCTCGCGCCTGCAATGCCCCCACCCGCTGCTCTGCAGGGCACCCGCCAGGTGACCCGCGCTGCCGTGGAGTTCTATGGCCCCAAGTAAGTGGCGGGCTTTCCAGGCGGCGAGGGCGGCGGCGGGGGCGAGATGCAGGGGCCCTGAGCGGGCGGGCCGAGGGGATAGGGCGCTGATACGCTCCCGCCCGGCGCGCCGGCCCCCCCTCGCGCAGCCGCGCCAAGTTCCTGGGCGTCTTCTCCGAGGGCAACGTGCCCTCGTACCTGAAGGGCGAGTNAACAGGTGACTACGGCTGGGACACCGCCGGCCTGTCGGCCGACCCCGAGACCTTCTCGCGCTACCGCGAGCTCGAGGTCATCCACGCCCGCTGGGCCATGCTCGGCGCGCTGGGCTGCGTGGTGCCCGAGCTGCTGGCCAACAACGGCGCCGCCAACTTTGGCGAGGCCGTGTGGTTCAAGGCCGGCAGCCAGATCTTCCAGGAGGGCGGCCTCGACTACCTGGGCAACCCCTCGCTCATCCACGCCCAGTCCATCGTGGCGGTGACCTTCTCCCAGGTCGTGCTCATGGGCCTCGTGGAGGGCTACCGTGTCAACGGCGGCCCCGCCGGCGAGGGCCTCGACGCCCTGTACCCCGGCGAGGCGTTCGACCCCCTGGGCCTGGCCGACGACCCCGACACCTTTGCTGGTGCGGCGGGGGTTGGGGGCATGGGGGGAAAGGCGGCTGCGCGCTGTGCTGCCCGGCCCGCGTTGGGGCCGCGCCTGCCCGAACGCCCCTCTCCCTCCCCCCCAACCGCCGCGATTGCAGAGCTCAGGGTCAAGGAGATCAAGAACGGCCGCCTTGCCATGGTCTCCATGTTTGGCTTCTTCGTGCAGGCCATCGTCACCGGCAAGGGCCCCCTGGAGAACCTGGCCGACCACCTGGTGAGGGGAGGGGAGGGGGGCACTCGCAGCGCCGGCACGGTTGCTGGCAGCACTTCTGGCAGCTCTGGCAGCTCTGAGCTGCCCCCGAGCTGAGCTGAGCCCCTGAGCTGAGACAGCTGGCAGCTCTGAGCGCGCGCTCCACTTCTGTGCTCCCCCTCGCAGGCTGACCCCACCGTGAACAACGGCTTCGCCTCGGCGACCAAGTTCGTTCCCGGCAACTGGTGAGGGCCTTGGCAGATGGCAAGGGAGTGGGTGCAAGGGCGACTGGGGTGCGATGGACAAGTGGATGTGCGTAGTTCCAACATCCCTTCCCCTCTCTCTGTTGTCTTGCAGAGCTGCGGCGCTGTCTTGGGTTGTCTGCTTGTAACGAGAAGACAACTGGCTTTGTAGCAGAGAGGGGCTGATGGGGACGGGGTGCCGGTGCCGAGCAAACACGCTGGGATGCACGCGGGACGGCGGGCGGGGCGGCTGCCGACTCTGGGCCGAGGCGCCTGAAGAACATGCTCTGTTGTTGCATCTCTTGCCGCTTTCACGTGCGCTCAGACCATGTCAGAGAGCTGAACAGAGCTGGGTGTGAGAGGTTTGTGCTCAAAACAGGTGGCTCGCGCCCAGAGCTATCGAATTCACGACGCCCGCCCTAAGATCGCCCTCCAGAGTGCTCGGAGCACCCGCAGGTTCCTCCCCAGCGAATCAGCTCAGAGAGGGACGGTGGATCGGCCTCTCGACACCACACCAGCTGCGACGTTCATCTCAGGGCAGATGCGGGACCTGCTGCTGCGGCAGCCTGGCCTTGGCGGCGGCGGGCGCTGGCAAGGCGGGCGGCGGCGGCTCCCCGCCGCGCCACTATCCCGCTCCCGCCCGCCCGGCAAGCGGCGCCAGGCAGCCGTGTCAGCGGGGGCAGGCGCCGGCGCCTCAGAGACCGCAGGGCTGCTGGCAGGTGCAGGCCCGGCCAGCGCCAATGACAGCCTTGATGCCCACAGCCTTGCAGTTGACGGCAGCCGTTCCGACAACACCAACGGCAGCTGCGGCGGGCAGGGCACGGCGCATGGTGCCAGCAGCACGTGGGAGCACCGGCGTGCACCCCTGGACCGCCGCTTCATCCTGGGCGCCGTCCTCAGGCAGCGCGGCAACCTACTTGTGGCGGGCGCCGCCCTGCTGCTGTGCGTCGCTGCCAACCTGGCGTCGCCCGTGCTCAGCGGCGCGCTTTTCGAGACGCTGATTCAGGGGCAACCCTTCTCCAGGTAGGCGGTGGCATACGCGAGGTGGGGCGCAAGGCGTGTCGGCCAGAGTCTAACTGCAGCGATGATGGCGCAGTGGGCCGCGGAGCAGCATGCCCGCCTCAAACCCGCGCGCACTGTGCCGTCCTCCCGCGCAATCCCGCCACCTCGCCTTGCTCCCGCGGGCCCTCACAGGTACAAGGCGCTGCTGGCGCTGCTGGCAGTGAGCTACGTGGGAGAGCCGCTGCTGTCGCAGGTGTATGTGCGGCAGGCGACGGCGGCCGCGGAGAAGGTACAGGCGGAGCTGCGGATCGAGGCGTTCCGCGTGCTGCTGATGCAGGTGCGTGGCGGGCGGGGGGTCGGGGCAGGGCGCGTGTGTGTGTGTGTGCTGGGAGGAGGGGGCAGCCTGTGGGAGTGACAGCCGCTCAGCGATCTCTTGCCGTGTCGTCCTCCCAGCACGCCACCCATGCCCTTGCACCCTCCCTCGCCGTCCCGCCCGCCCGCCCCCAGCGCATCGAGTTTTTCGATGTGCACCGCACCTCCGAGCTGACCACGCTGCTGACCAAGCACCTCAGCTCCATCCGGCAGTTTGTCTTCGGCAACGTCACGCGCGACCGTGGGGCGCGTGCCATCCTGGAGGCACTGGGCTCGGGTGGGGCGGGTGGGGCGTCGGTGCCCAAAGCCAGAGAGCAGCCTGTACCCTGCCGTCACAACAGGGGAGCAGCCTGTGGCCTGCGGATTGCGGCGTTCGCCTTGCCACCCTGGTGTGAGGGATGCCCTGCGCCCTCCCCTACTCCATTGCTTCAGTCATTGTGCTGTTCTCGCTGTCCTGGCGGCTGGGGCCTCTGTTGGCCACGGTCATCATCACCACCGCAGCCACGGCCTTCCTCTACCGCCAGCAGACCAAGGTGTGGGATAGGGGGGCGGCGGGGTGAAATGTGGAGGGGCAGCGCCCGCCCTGATACCTACAAGCGCGTGTTGCTGGGGCGCTCATCCAGCGCCCCCCCGGACGCGCCCTCTGCTGCACGCAGGCGGTGGAGGCGGCGCACGCGAGCGCGCAGGTCAGCATGGCACAAGTTGCGGACGAGGTGTTCAGGTGGGGGAGGCCGCGAGGGGAGGGGGGTGGGGCAGCAGCCTGGTGCATGCTTCTGCTCCTGCAAACTGTGTGACAGCCACCTCTCGCATCCCTCCTGCCGCATGCAACCCGCCCTGCGTGCCTGCCCTCCCCACGCAGCAACATCCGCCTGGTGCGCGTGTTTGCGGGCGAGGCGGTGGAGCAGCAGCGCTGGGCGCAGCAGGTCGCCGCCTCGTTCCGGAGCGGCATGGGGTTCAGGTGCGCACGCGGGCACGGGCACTGGCTGGGTCTGTCGGCGGTCGGGACTCTGGCCTTGCATCCAGTGCAGAAGGTCGCTTCTCTGCTGCCATGCCTCGCTGTCGTCTTTCCACCCCGCTCTCCGTCGCACCTCCCCCCCTCCCCCTCTCCCCCTCCCCCCTCCCTCCGCGCAGCAAGGCCAAGGCCACCATGGAGTGGATGAACCGCAGCCTGGTGCACTGCTCGATGCTGTGCCTCTATGCGCTCGGCGGCTGGCTCATCGCCGCCCGCCACCTCTCCCCCGGCATCCTCGTCACCTGCATCGGCTTCACCTACTCCCTGGTCTTTGCGACCCAGGGCGCGCTGCAGACGTTTGCCGACGCTCGCAACACGCTCATAGCGGGCGAGGAGGGATGGCAGTGGCTGTGGCCCGCGCCCGGGGACGTGGGGCGCCCAGAGGGCCGGTTGGGTGGTTGCTTCGGCTGCGGATGCGCATGTGCTCATTCAGATGCGCTCGTCTGACCTGGCCTGGCGGCACCTGTTCTGTGGATCGCAGTGCGGCGGGTACAGGAGCTACTGAGTGAGCTGCCAGAGGACTATAGCATGGCAGCGGCGCTGCCCCCAGGTGCAGTTGCTGCACTCAGCGCGTCTGCAGGGGCAAGTCTGCTGGTCTGTCTCTCGCAGTTGCGCGGCACACTGCCACTGACTTCAGCACTCTCCCACTTGCGCAGGCGCCCCGTTGGAGCTGGACGTGCCTGGGCTGGCAGGTGCCAGCAGCGCAGAGGCTTCCGAGCAAGCCAGCGCCCGCGCCGACAGCGGCAGTTCAGCCAGCACCAGCGGCGAGAGCGGCCGTGGCGCCGGGCGCGCGGTGCGGGCGGCGCGGGCGGGCGACATTGAGCTCCGCGGCGTGACGTTTGCCTACCCCACGCGGCCGCAGCAGCCGGTGCTGCGCAACCTGAGCCTCACGCTGCCGCGCGGCAAGGTGACCGCGCTGGTGGGGCGCAGCGGCACGGGCAAGAGCACTGTAGCAGCACTCCTGCAGCGCATCTATGCCGTGGACTCGGGGGCCATCTTATGCAATGGCATCAACATCGCGGGTGAGCGGCCACGGTGGGCAGCAGGTCTGGATGCCCGCAGCTGCCGCTGCAGTGCGTGCTGGCTGCCAGCGCCCCAGGTTGAGTGGCGCTCCCTCTCGCACGGCACCTGTGGCAATGCCTGCATTGCTCGCCGCCAATTGCCCTGCCCCGTTCCCCACCGCCTCGGCCCCCGTAGACTTCTCTCGCGAGGAGTGGGTGGAGGCGGTGGCCGCAGTGAGTCAAGAGCCCGTGCTGTGGAGCCAGACGTCCATCCGTGCCAACATAATGTACGGCCGCCACAGCCCCTGCAGCGAGGGCGAAGTGCTGGCCGCCGCCGAGGCGGCGCACGCGCTCGAGATCGTGGAAGCGCTGCCCGAGGGGCTGGACACCATCGTCAGTGGCAGGTGCGCACGCGCGGAGCGGGGCGTGCTTCCGCGGCTGTGCAGGGCTGCCCCTGCCAGCTGCGCGTTGCCGCCTGCACTGCAATGCACAGTGTCGAAAGAAGCTCAGTGCCGTCCTCTTCTCTGCGCCCGGTCCGACTGGCCCGACTCTTCTCCCCTCTCCCCGCCCGCCCCCCCCCCCCCC
>PCFQ01000078.1:187248-242460 GCA_003063905.1 Chlorella sp. A99 | reverse complement strand
GTGGGGGGGGGGGGGGGGGGGGGAGGGCGGGGGGGGGGGGGGGGGGGGGGGGGGGGGGGGGGCAGCGACCAGCTCACAGGTGCCGAGTCACCCGCGTACCCGTCCCGGTACCCGGGCCCTCCGTCCCACCCCCGCGTCACAGAGCACTTTTTAAAGCCGGATGACACAGGTGGGCGCCTTCATTGAGCTGAGCACCCTCACATGCACCCACGGATCAGGCCTCAGATCGCGACTCGAATCGGTGTCCCAAGTTGTGTTCCTCCCGCGTGCGTTGTGCAGTCCACCTGCTCCACGTCGTTCCTGACCAGCAGGCGGCCTACTCGGGCGTGCTGCCGCCGCGGAGGGATGAACTCAACAGCCTGGTTGAGGTGAGCGTGGGGAGCCGATGGGGGATGGGCTGCACTTGCCCTACTGCCAGCGCTTGGCGGTGACAACTGGCTCGATGACGACTGGATATATGGCTGGATTAAATTGCGACGAATGGATTACACTGCATGTGCAGGCTGCCAAGGCCATGTGTCTCGCTCGCTTTGTGCCGCTGCTGTCCTCCAGCGCCAGGGAGGTCAAAGTGAGGAGGGGTGCACAAAGGCCAGCGAGGGGAGGCGTGTGCACAGGGCAGCGTATGCCTGCAGACACTGCTCCATAAACCCTGCTTGCTGGGGCAGAGGACTTGACTGGGGCAGCCATTTCCCTCGCACGCAGGTTGACGTTGTTGCAGGGCGGGGCGACGCCGACAGCATCAGCCAGCAAATCTGCAGCACGGGGCGGCAGGTCGGCGCCGACCTCCTTGCACTGACGTCGCCTCAGCGCAGCGCAGCATCAAAGGCGCTGCTGGGCTCGGTGACAGCGAGCACACTGAAGCACGCCACGGTGCCGGTGCTGGTGATCAAAGAATGAGGGCGGGGTGGGTCCAGCCCCGGCGGTGTTTCAGCCTGCATCTGGTGCCGCACTTTGCTGCCGTGAGTCACTAACGCGTGGGGAGCACATTTCACGTGCAACAAGGAGCGCAAACAATGAGCAGCAGGAATGGCGCTCCAAGCGCTCGTCCGCTCGTGTCGGCCCTCGCTCGTCGCGCTCGCCAGCGGCGGCGGGCGGCTTTCCCTATGAGAAGGCGCCCCTCTAGCTTTGGCTCCTGTCTCATTCATTCATCCACGTCCTGTGCGTTCCCTGTGCTCTCCAGAGGCTGCAACGTTGCGGGGGCGCGATGGCTAGTGTTTGAAAGAACGATCGCCAGGATGGAGGCGCGGGTTCAGGCACTGGAGGAGGAGCTGGCGGCCTGCCGCGCACACGCGGAGGCCGCGGCAATTTCCGCCGAGCAGAGTAGCCATGTGCGTGCCCCCGCAGCGATTCCGGCGCGCATCGGGGAGCGCGAGGGTGCAAGGGTGTGCTGAGCCAGCGTGCGGTGCGGTGCGCTTGCAGGGGATGGAGCAACGCTATACCGCCCTGGCCGACGCGCACGCCAAGACGGTGGCTGAGAAGGACAAGCTCCACCGGGAGGGCGAGGCCCTGCGCCAGGTGCGCGTGTGCGGCCAAGGCACAGCAGGCGGCGGCTCAGCAGCTGCAACCGCGCGAGCGGCTGAGCTGGGCTGATCAGCTGCGACGCACCGCCATGCCGCCCTTGCGCGCCGCCTGCTGTGCGCCACATGCTGTGCGCCTGCCCAAATGTTGCACCACATTGCACCTGCTGCGTGCAGGAGCTGACCGAGGCGCGGGCAGAGGCGCACAAGCTGCAGACGGCGCTGATGCAGCGCGATGCGGAGCTCGAGTGCCGCAACGTCGAGATTGGCTCGCTCCAGCGCGACAAGGCGAGCCTGGACAAGCTGCTGCAGGAGCGGCAGGCCGAGATCTCGGAGCTGCAGACGCGGCTGCAGGCGGCGGTGGACAAGAACGTGTCGCTGACCGAGGCCAACACGCAGGCGCGCGCCGCCAGTGAGCAGTGCTCCCCCCGAACACCCAGTGCCAACGCTCTGGCGCTGCAACTCCAGGCGCCCGCGCGAACTGCGCCCCCTCCCTGGCACCTCTCACTGCGTGCGCAGCTCGATGCCAAGCTGCACGAGGCGCAGGCCGCGCAGAGCCGCGCGGCACTGAGCCAGGCGCGGCTGGAGCAGGAGAAGGAGATCCTGGAGAAAAGCTCGCGCTGGCTGGGCGAGGAGCTGGAGCGCAAGAGCGACGCGTTTGCGGCCGAGCGCCGCAAGGCGACCGACACCATCCTTGACCTGCAGCACCGTCTGGCCGAGGCGGAGGGCGGCGCGGCGCGCGCGGGCGCGCAGGTCGAGCAGCTCCGGCAGAAGCTCGAGGCGCAGGCCAGGGCGGCAGAGGCGAGCGCGTGCGGGCGCGCATGCGCGCACTGCGCTGCCTGCCCACCTGCCTGCCGTGGGCCGACGCTCTGGCAACGTGTCGGCGGGGAATCATTTGGCAGGCCGAGAGACTCCCGAACCCTGAGCGCGGAACTTAAGACTCCTCCCGCTCCTGCCACAGGAGGCGTCCGCGCGGCTGCGCGAGGTGCGCGAGGAGGCGGCGGGCAAGGAAGAGCAGTTTGAGAAGGAGCTGGCGATGGCGCAGCGCATGGCGCAGCTGTATCGGGAGACGGGCGAGGAGCACGGGCGCAAGGTGACGGAGCTTGAGGGCGTCGTCTCTGAGCTCAAGTCCCACATGGAGGCGGCGGCCACTGCACACCGCGAGGCGCTGGAGAGGGCGCAGGCGCTGCAGGCGGCGGCCGAGGCACGGCTGGGCGAGGAGCGCGCGCTGCGCGAGCGCATGCTCGCGGCCGCCGCAGGCGGCAACCAGGCTGCGCTGCTGGCGGCGGTGGGCGCCGGCCGACCGGGCGGCACGGGCCAGGCCGGCTCGCCTGGCCTGTCACCCGGCGCCGCCGCGGGCGAGCTCCAAGGGCTGAGCGCCACCGAGATCTACAGCCGCTACATGGAGGTGCACGAGAAGTGGCGCGCGGAGCGCCTGCGCAACCGGCAGCAGGAGATTGTGCTGGAAGAGCTGGCAACCGAGGTGGAGAAGCGCGCGACGCTGGTGCAGGAGCAGAAGGTGAGGAGGGAGAGGAGAGAAGACCGACTTCTGGTCTCGACTCACGTTCACTCCTTCCTTGACTTCTTTCTTCTCTGTCCATGCCCCGCCCCCGCAAGCAGGCCGAGTTTGAGCGCGTCAAGGCGGCGTACGAGCAGATGTCGACCAGCCTGGAGGCGCTGTCGGCCGAGAAGCGCACGCTCGAGGCGGCGGCGGCGCAGGCGGCTGCCAACGGACGGCGCGGCGAGCGCGAGCGCCGCTCCCTGGAGCAGCAGAACAAGGACCTGAGCCAGCAGATCCGCCGCCTGCTGCACCAGAACCAGGCGCTGGAGAGCGGGCTGGGCTCCGCCGCCGGCGTGGCGCCGCAGGGTGGCTTTGCCGGGGGCGACGCCAACGACGTCACCACGCAGGTGGGCTAGTCGCGCGTGCTCCAGCGCGGCAGGCCTCGAGACACCGTGTGCGGCGCCAGGCGCCCCCTTGCTGCGTGCGCTGGCCAAGCTGTGCTTTCTTGCGCGGCTGGCCACCAACGCCCTGTGCCGCGTTCTTGGCGTGCCTGCCCGCCTTGCCGACCGCCTCCCTCCCACCACCCTCCGCCAGGTGCTCGTGGAGTTCTCCAGCATCGCGGAGCTGCAGGAACAGAACCAGCGGCTGCTGGTGATCAACCGCCAGCTGTCCGAGGAGGCGGAGACCAAGCGCGAAGAGGCCGAGGCGGCGGTGCGCGCCGAGTACCAGGGCGCGGTGGAGTCGCTGTCGAAGCAGCTGGACGAACTGGCGGCGAGCAGGCGCAAGGCGGAGGAGATGCTCAACCAGGTTGGCGGGGGGAGAAGGCGAGAGGGCGCGGGGGGGGAGGGAAGGGCGAGGGGCGAGGCCAGAGGCAGAGTGGACAACGAGGCGTGGCCAGGGCGCCCGGCCTGAGGGGAGGGGAGCTGAGGGGTGCGGCCCGGGCGCTGTTGCGCCGCCCGTGGCGCGCCTGCCCGACTGTTGCTGTGGCGCCCTGCTGCGCAGGTCGTCCGCCAGCGCGACACGCTGCGCCAGCTGCTGCAGAGCGGCGGCAACAACCTGGACACGGCGCGCCTGCTGTACGCGCAGTCGGTGGGCGCCGCCTCGCCCGGCGGTGCGGGCGCCTCGCCCGGCGGCGCCACTGGCACGCCCGGACCGGCAGCCGGCGGCGCGCCTGCGGCGGCGGCGACGCCAGCGGCGGCAGGCCCGGACTATGCGGCACTCTATGCCGACGCGGAGCAGGCGTTCAAGGAGTTCAAGGAGGAAAGCGCCAAGACGCAGGCGATGCTGAGCCAGGACCTGGCGCGCGCGCGCGACGAGGCGTCGGCGGCGCGCAGCGAGGCGGCGCGCGCACGCGCGGACACCGAGTTTGAGCGCGACCGCAGCAGCCGGCTGGCGGCGGCGCAGGAGATGCAGCGGCAGCAGCTGGAGGGGCTGATGGGCAGCAATGCCAAGTACCAGAGCCTGGTCACCGACACCGAGCGCAAGCTGGCAGAGGCGACGGCGGCGGCGGACGAGGCGCGAGACGCGGTGCGCGGGGACGGGGCGCGGGGGCGTGGGTGCACGTGTGGTGTGCAGGGCCTGATGAGAGGTGGTGGGAGGGCGTAGCGGGGGGTTGAATGTTTTCCTGCTCTGCGAGTGGCACACCCGCATGCTCGCCTCCCTGCTGGCATGGCCCGTCATGTCGCCAACACTATCGCGCCCTCGCGCAGGCGCGCCGCGAGTCGATGCGGGCCGAAGGCCTCGAGGCCGAGAAGCGTCTGCTGGGGGCGGCAGAGCGGCGGGCCAGCAGTGAGGCGGCCGAGCTGTCGCGCGAGAAGTTCCGCCTGGCGGCCGAGTTGGACGCGGCGCGCAAGGTGCACGCCGACCGCGAGGCAGAGCTGCTGCGGGAGGTGGCGCGGCTCAAGGAGGAGGTGAGGTGGAGAGGAGCGCGTGGCACGCTGCGGGCCTGCAGTCACTGTGCTGTGTGCCTGCCTGCCTGCCTGCCTGCCTGCCTGGCTACCTGCCTGCCTCTTGCATGCCTGCCTGCATGATGGGGAGCGCCGGCCCGATGTCCACTCGCCCGACCCGGCGCAGGTCGCGCGCGCGAGCAAGGAGCTGGGCGACGCGCAAAAGGAACTGACGCTGGCGCGCAGCCGCGCCGCGTCGGCGGTCAAGGCGGCCGACTCGGTCAGCACCGAGAGCTCAGAGAAGCTGCACAAGCTGGATGCGGAGGTGCGCGGCTGGGGCGCGGGCTGACGAGAGTGCGCTGGGAGGGCTGGCTGATGTTCGGGCTGTTTTGTTGGTGATGGAGAGCAAGAGCCGAGGGTTGCGCAGCGGGCAGAAGCTTGTGCAGACGCTGGCGATTGCCCTGTTTTGCCTCCCTCCCTAGTGCATGAATCTGAGCACCACCGCCCCTGCCCCTCGCTCCCCGCAGGTCCGCCAGCTGCGCGACGCGCTGTCCAACGCCCAGCAGCGTGCCACCGCGGGTGAGGCCAAGGTGGAGCTGCTGCAGGACGCGGTGCGCAAGGCGGAGGAGCGCGCGGCGCGGCTGGAGATGGAGCGCGCGACGCGCGCGGCGGCGCCGGCGGCCAGCGCTGGCGGCGCGGGCGCTGGTGCCGGCGGCGCCGTGCCCGACGGCAGCCGGGAGGCGGAGCTCGCCGCCGAGGTCAAGCTGCTGCGCGAGGAGCTGGGCGCGGCGCAGGAGGCGGCGGCCGCGGCGACCGGTCACGCCAAGCAGTTTGAGCTGCTGGCGCGGACCAGCGAGGAGGCGCTGCGCAGCGTGCAGGCCGACCACGAGCGGTTCAAAGCCGAGGCGGCGTCGCGCTTTGATGCGGCGGCGGCCGAGGTGGAGCGGCTGCGGGGCGAGGTCGCCGCGCGCGAGGCCGAGGTGCGCGAGGCCAAGGCGGCGGAAAAGGAGTTTGCGTCCGAGTGCGAGCGGCTGGACACCGAGTACCAGGCGGAGCGCCAGAAGCTGCAGGCGCGTGGGCAGGCACTGGAGTGTCGGGCGCACAGGGGCGGGGCTGGCGGGCGCGCGGGCGGGCCACTTGGGCCCACACCCACTCTGGTGCCGCGTGCCGTGGTGTCTGCCAGCGCACCACCGCGGCAGCGCTGCTGGCGGCTGTCCGCGCCAGGGTTTTGAGTGCCCGTCCGTCCCGGTGCCGGCCCCCGCCTCGCAGAGGGAGTTGAGCGAGGCCAAGCGCGACGCGGAGACGGCGACCGTGCAGGCAGGGCGCCTGCGCGAGGAGGCCAACCTGCTGCACCGGCAGTTTGAGGACGCCAAGCGCTCGTACGACCATGAGGTGGTGCAGCACGGCGACGCCCTCAAGCGCTACGCGGGTGCGCCGCTGGCACAAGGGCTCTAGGCTGGCGGTCCTTGTGATGGGGCGCTCTGGGTGGGGCCTGGTTGCGCGGCTGCCCGGCGACGGTGGGTGCTCAATCTGTGGCCTGGTGGCGTGCGTGGTGTGCGTCCTGCGCTCTGCGCCTGCTACGCATGCCGCTGCTGGTGGCGATGCGCTGGCCCGCTCGTGCGCTTCCCCGTGCAGCGCTGGAGACGGCCCACAACGGGCTGCAGCAGCGGCTGAACGAGGCGGTGCTGGAGCTGGATGCGGCGCGCATGGCGCGCACGCAGGTATGGGGGCCGGGCGATGTTCGGCGCCTAGGTGTGCACAGGCACTGTGCCACCTTGAGCACGCGGCGCAGCGCAGCCACATGCCGTGCTGTCGAGGCCTGACGAGCTGGACTCTGCGCCCCCCTGCCACGCATTCCCCCCTGCGCAGGCAGAGGCGGACTTTGCGGCGACGCACGGCGAGATGCAGCAGAAGCTGGCCGAGGCGGAGCGCCGGCTCAAGCAGCTGAGCGAGCAGCGCGACGTGCTGCAGCAGCAGCTGGAGCAGGCGGCATCAGAGGTGCCCGGCGAGGGTGAGCGCGGTGGTGGGCAGCTGCCTGGTTGCAGACGTGGCGCTTGCGCAACCTTGTTCCGAGCGGACTCTCCTCGCTCTCCCCTGCTCTTATCCCTGCTCTGCACCTCTGGCTGCGTCTTACGCTGCACTGCCCTCCCCTCTGCAGGCTCCGACTTCTCCGAGGCGCTGCGCCTGCTGCGCCAGGAGCGCGAGGCCGCGGAGATCAGCCTGCAGCTGGCCGAGCGCGAGGTCGCGCGCCTGCGCCAGGAGGCCGCCGTCGCACGGCGCGCGGCCGAGGAGGCACGCGCGCAGCTGTCGGCCGAGGCGGAGCGCGCACGGAGCACGGTGCGGGCGGAGCAGGACCAGGCTGCGCTGATGGCCAAGCTGGAGCAGTTCAACTTGCTGCGAGAGAGCAATGCGGCGTTGCGCGCCGACTGCGAACGCGCGCAGAAGGCGGCGCGTGAGCTACAGGCCAAGCTGCGTGGCGCCGAGGGCGCGCAGGCGCCGCTGCAGGCGCGCATCCGCATGCTGGAGGCGGAGCGCGACTCGGCAGGGCAGGAGCTCGCCGCGGCGCGCGAGCACGCCGAGCGCTGGCAGAAGCGCGCGCAGCAGCTGATGCAAAAGTACGAGAGCGTGGACCAGGCAGAGTACGCGCGCGTGAGCGAGGAGCTGCGCGAGGCGCGCGAGCGCGCGGCGGTCGCCGACCGCGCGGCGGCCGCGCGCGGCGCGGAGCTCGAGGCGGCGCAGGCGGCGCTGGCCGCGGAGCGCGAGCGCCTCGGCGCGCTGCAGAGGAAGGCGGAGGAGGCGGAGAAGGAGAACGCCGTGGCGGTGGCCAAGCTGAGCGAGGAGCTGGCCAAGCTCAAGGCGGGTGGGAGGCTGGTTGGGGGGCATTGGCTGGCAACAGCCCCCGCCCTTGGCAGAGAGGCTGCGGCTTCCCTGCCAGTGACAGTTGTCACCACGGTAGTTGTTTTCGCCAGTGCGCCCAGCCCTCGCCCGACCCCTCCTGTTGCCGCGCGCGCCCCGCGCCGCCTGCGCCGCGCAGGCCGACTACGAGAAGGAGAGGCGGTCGCACAACTCCCTGCGCAGCCTGATCAACAACAACTTCAACAAGGAGAAGAAGCCGCTGGGCGAGTGGAAGGTGGAGCAGCTCGCCAAGGAGCGGCGGCTGGCGGAGCTGGAGGAGCAGGTGCGCCGGGCGGGCGGGCGGGCGGGCGCGTGGTGCTTGAGCTCCGTGCCACGGCAGGCTGGAGAGGGAGCGCGTAGTGGGTGCGTTCAGCCCGTGCATTTGTTCATGCTGCCCGGAGGAAGATGGGGCTGCAAAGCTGCTCCGTGCGCATCGCAGGTCAAGGCGCTGCAGGGCGCGGCGGGCGAGGGCGGGCCGGCCTCGGCAGAGGCGACGGCCGAGGCGGCCAGCCTGCGCGCGCGGGTGGCGCAGCTGGAGGGCGACCTCGCGAGCAAGGAGAAGGAGCTGGATGGGGCCAAGAAGAATGCCGAGGCAGCGAAGCAGAGGGCGCTGAACTTTGGTGAGCTGGCTTGCGCCGGGCGCGCCTGCCTGGCCGCGTGCCCCGCCTGCATGCGTGCACTGGCTCGCGCGTAGTCGTCTGCCTTGTCATGTGCTGCGCCCCTCCACCTCCCCCCCTGCCTGCGCCCCTGCCCTGCAGCCACCAAAGCCAATGCCACGAGCACGGAGCAGAAGAAGCAGATCAAGGAGATGGAGGAGGTGCTGGAGAAGGCGCGCGCTGAACGCGCGGCGCTGGCCGCGCAGGTCGCCTCGCTGCAGCGCGACAAGCGGGAGCTGGACCAGCGGCTGCAGCAGGTTGGGAACGACAGTGCTGGGGCTGGGGCTGGCCCAGGCCTCCTGCTGGCGCGTGCGCTGCGGTCTGGCAACCGCACCGCATGGTTGCTCGAGTGGTGGGGTGGGGTGTGCTCGTGCCAACGAGCCTGTGCCCCCTGCTCTTGACCTTGCAGGCGGAGGCCGAGCTGTCTGCAGCGCGCGCGGCCAAGGATGCGGCAGAGGCCGCGGCGGCGGCGGCGCGCAAGGGCCCCGCCGCGCGCAAGGCCGCGCACCAGCAGGTGGCCGCCATCCAGGCGGAGACCCTGTCCAAGCTGCAGGCAGAGCTGAAGACCAAGCTCAGCGACAAACGCAAGCACGACGACAGCGAGGCGGCTGCAGCAGAGGGCGGCGCCGCGCCACCGCAGCCCACGGGCCAGCAGCAGGAGCAGGCGGGCGGCGAGGCGCCGCCCACCAAGCGCACGCGCCTCGGCGCGGGCCCGTCCGCCGGGCAGGCCGCACCGCCCGCGCCCGAAGCCGCGCCCGCGGCGCCCGAGGAGGCGGCCGATGAGGAGCAGGCTGCCATGGAGGAGGAGGAGGCTGCTGCGGCAGTGGCGGCAGCGGAGGAGGATGCCCTGCAGGAGGTGCAGGTGGAGGAGGAAGAGATGCTCGACGCTGAGGTGGGTGTTGACGCACCGCCTGGTCACGCATGCGCCTGCATTTGCTTCCCGGCTCCTTGACCTGCTATGTGCTTGCACTTGCGCTCTCTGCAGCAGCACGAGGAGCCCGAGGCTGGCGAAGAAGCGGACGGCGGCGAGCAGCAGCAACAGCTGGAAGAGGATCTTGTGGACCAGGGGACGGACGGGGGAGAGGCAGGCGAGCACGAGCACGCCGAAGCAGAGGAGCCGCCGCAGGAGGAGCTGTTGCAGGAGGAGGAGCTGCAGGAGGAGGAGCTGCAGGAGGAGGAGCCGCAGGAAGAGGAGCAGCCGCAGCCGACCGAAGAGTATGAGGAGGCCGATGGTGAGTCGCTGCTGGGGCCTGCTGCTGGGGCGGCATCACGTGTTGCCCTGCACGGCTGCACAGCACTGCTGTGACTGGGCATCCTGCCAGTGCCAGTGTGGTGACCCACGCGCACGGGGCTGCATGCGACTGCTGCAGGCGGCGAGGTGGTGGACATGGCTGGCGAGGAGGATGGCGCTGCACTGGAGAAGGAGGAGCACGCGCATGAGCAGGCGCCGACAGAGGAGGAGGGCGGCGCGGAGGAGGAGGAGCAGCATGAGCAGCAGCAGGGCGAGGAGGCGGGCATGGAGGGCATGGAGGAGGAGGGCGCACATGCGGAGGCTGAGGAAGGTCCGTCGCCTGCGCTGGGTTCTGGGCTGCCAGGCATTGGTTTGGCAAGGCCAGTTGCTGCGCGCGGGGCGGCGCGCTCCGCCGTCTCTCCGCTGATGTGCGGGCTTGCTGGGATGCAGAGCGCGTGGAGGAGGAAGCAGAGGCGGCCGAGGAGGGTGCCACGGCCGGCGACGAGGCGGCGGGCGCGACGGCAGAGGAGCAGGTCGAGGCTGAGAACGAGGAGGGCGCCGAGGAAGAGGACATCGACGCGGCCATAGCGCGGGCAGAGGCAGAGGCGTTGGGAGAGGAGCCGCCCACCGCGGCCACCAAGCGCAAGCAGGCGGCTGAGGCGGCCGCGGCGCCCGCACCAGCAGAGCCAGCGGCAGAGGAGGCCGCGCCAGCAGCGGAGGAGGTGCGCGTTGAGGAGGCAGCGCCCGAGGAGGCCGCGCCAGCGCCGGCGGCGGCTAAGGCCAGCCCGCCGCAGCCGGCCCCCGCGCTGGCAGCTGCCCGCGCGGCGGCGCAGGCTGCCGCTGCCAGCACGGCTGCTCCCCGGAGCAGGGCACCCACGCCCGCCAGCAGCAGTGGGCAGCCCGCCGCCGCACCGCCCGCGGGCGGCGGCGGCCGCAGGCGCAAGCCCATCGTGTTCCAGCCGCCGCCGCCCACAGAGCTGCCGCCCAGCATGGCATCGAAGATCCCAAAGCCCAAGGTGGTCCCCTCGCCGGCAGTGTCTGCTGGGGCGCCTGCCGTGCCGGGCGCCGCGGCACCTGGCGGCACGCCTGGAGCTGGGCCCGCACGCGGTGGCAGGGGCAGGGGCCTCGCGGGCAGGGGCGGTCGCACGGGCACTCCCGGCCGCGGCGCGGCGGCAGGCTGGGGCAGGGGCCAGCAGCAGACGCCCGAGCAGCAGCCCCCGCAGCAGCAGCAGCAGCAGCAGCAGCAACAGCCCCCGTCGCAGTGAGCAGTGCCGCATGTTGAGAGGCGTGTTGCGGAGGTTTTCATTGCTTCATGCAGCGGCATGTGATGCTCGTCAACAGAGAGAGACAGCGGGGGCAGGGGCTGCACCTTTCAGGCGCTGTGCCCAAGCGCAGATCAGCAGCAGAGAAACGGAGACGGAAACCACGCAGGTTGAGAGCTGCATAGCAGCCCTCGAATCCAAGGGACCATAAGACACGCCCAGGGCACGCGCTGGCCAGCGGATGCATGCATGCGCACGCCGCGTCGCGGCGCTGCCTCAGGAGCTGTGCTCGCGTATTGACCGCTCCTTGGCCGCCACGAGCGCGTCGATCTCGGCAACAAACTCGTCCGTCAGCTTCTGCACCTCCCTCTCCAACCGCTTGCGCTCGTCCTCTGATGCGGCCGCCTTGGCGCCGTGCATCGCCTGCTGGCGCGCGTGCCGCACGGTGACCTTGGCCGCCTCGGCCTGCTGCTTGCACACCTTGCCCATCGCCGCCAGCGTCTCGGCGGTGGGCCTGCGGCGGGCGGGCGTACGGGCGTGTGGGCGCGGCGAGCGCGGGCGCCGCGGTCGACCGATGCAGCATCACACCGCGTGCCCAGATGCATGCGGCACTAGACAGCACGCAGCTGGGCAACGAGCCCAAGACTCGGCGTGCGCTGCTGCCAGCGCGGGCACGCAGCGCCACCCACCGCGGGATGGGGACCAGCACCTCCTGGCCCTCGGCCCGCGGGCTCAGCTGCAGCGCCGACTCCTCCACCGCCTTCTTCACCGCGTGCACCGCCGCGGGGTCAAACACCGTCACCGCCAGCAGCTGCGCGTCGCGCACCGACACCGTGCCGCAGGCCTTGAGCTGCAGCCTCTCGCCATACAGGTCGACCTGCGGCGGCGCGGGGGCGGCAATCCATCCACCGCCAGCAGGAGCCAATTCAACGCTTGCCTTGGGGAGCGTGGCAGACCTCCCAGCGCGAGCGTCCGCTTACGTCCCAGCGCATCGACCCGCTCCTCATCGAGCCCTCTTCCTCCCCTGCGTGGCCACTGCCTGCCGGCTCCTGCCGGCTCCCCACCTTGAGGTGGTCGAGCATGCCCGGCGTCGCCCGCCCCGTCCGGATGTTGGCCAGCTCGTGCTGCAGGCGGTCCACGGCCCGCGCCATCAGCTGCCGCGCCTCCCCGATGTTAAAGCCGCTGCCGGTCGCCTCGTCCGCCACTGTTGCTGCAGCCGCGCCGCCGCCGCCCTTCTTCCCCTCTGCAGGCCGCGGCACGCAACTCAGCACGCCCAAGGCTGCCTGGAAAACCCGCTTGACACTCGCATGGCATGTCGCACTCACTACTCTTGCCGACGGCCTTGGAGTAGGGTCGTGCCAACCATGCGGCGGCGGGCTGCTCAGCGGGCGGGGCCCCAGCGGCGGGCGGCGGGCTCCAGCTTGCTGTCGAGGCCGCCGGCGCCGCAGCTGCTGCTAGGCTCCATCGCCTGAGGCTGCGCTCGTGCAGTTGCACAGTTTGGAGTGCGTGAGGAGTGCGTGCTGTAGGAGCGTGGCGACCAGACGTGGCAGCCGGAGCAAACCCTTACCGCGCCAGTTCGCGCCTCGACACCGCGCGGAGCAGGGCGGACATCTCGACGCTGCTCCTGTCTCACAACTGCGGTGCAAACAGGTGGCTGGATGATCGG
Organism: Chlorella sp. A99; assembly: GCA_003063905.1. Taxonomy (NCBI): domain Eukaryota; kingdom Viridiplantae; phylum Chlorophyta; class Trebouxiophyceae; order Chlorellales; family Chlorellaceae; genus Chlorella; species Chlorella sp. A99. The sequence continues at coordinate 229,846 of PCFQ01000078.1, read as the reverse complement.
TGGCCAATGGGGCAGAGCAGGTGGAATTGCAGATATACGAACACTGAAGATTTAAGAAATGAGAGTCAGCAGGCGGCGACACGACGGTGGCGAGGCGGGAGGGCGGGCGCGTCTCTCGCGCGCGAGGGAGGGCGGGCGGGCGGGCGCGTCACAACATGGCTGGCTGCAATTCTTGTGTGTGTGTGATCACTCTGTGATCGCAGCTCTATGCAATGCGCCTTTCTCTTGCCAGCCTGAACTTCAGAGCCAGTCGGGTGCCTGCCGGACGAGCGGCTAGCAATTTTACGTGCGCTTCGATGCCCTCGACTCACGAGCGTACGCCTGCGACCAAAGGCGAGGGCTGGGAGACTAAGAGACGTGCTTGCATGATCGATCCTTGTGCAAAGTCGCCGCTCTGGGGCCTCTACGACTTTGTGCAAAGTGCCTGGGCCTGGCGGGGAGCGCGGCGAGCCGTGCAACCTCTCTGCAGCGCACAACGCCCGCGCCTCCCCGAAGCGCGGGCGCCTGGCCCCTCCCCGCCGCAGGCGCGCCTCAGGGCGCCCTCTCTGTCGAGCCCTCCCAGTATCCCGAGACGCGGAGGGGCGAGGTGGTGGATGTACTGCATGGCGTGACCATACCAGATCCATACAGGCGAGTGTGCTTGTTATCGTCGTTCGTGACTCCCACACCACTCACCCTCTCACCCCTCCTCCCTTCTTCTCGGCCCCACGCCAGGTGGCTGGAGGACCCCGACGCCCCCGAGACTGCGGCATGGGTGGATGAGCAGGTGCGCGAGCTGGCGGGCCAGCATCAGGCGGCCGCCGCACCGGGCCCACCACAGCTCCGGCCAGCCGTACCCAGCTCGTCAAACGCTCGCCAACGCCCGCCCCACTCCCTCGCCCCTGCCCCCGGCGGCCACCCCGCAGAACGCGGTGACGAAGCAGCTCCTGGACCAGTGCCCGGCCCGGGGGCAGCTGCGCGCGCTGATCACGCGGCTGTTTGACTATGAGCGCTTTGGCCTGCCCGCCCTGCGCGGCGCGCGCTACTACTTTTCGCACAACAGCGGCCTGCAGCAGCAGTCGGTGCTCTACAGCCAGGCGGGGCTGGAGGGGGAGCGCGTGCTGTTTATGGACCCCAACGTGCTGCCCCCAGGTGGGGTGGGGGGTCGGGGCTGGCGGGGGTCGGGCGGGCGGCGCCGCGTGCGTGCTCGCCGCTGCTCTGCTCTGCGTGGCCCCCGGCCGCCGGCCACGCCTGCCCGCCGCGCCTGCGCTCCTCGCAAACAGCCGTCGCCATCTCGCCCCGCTCCCGCCCCGTAGGCGACGGCACCGTGGCGCTGGGTGGCGCCGCCTTCTCCGAGTGCAGCTCGCTGTGGGCATACACCCTCTCCAGCGGCGGCACCGACTGGCGCACGCTCCACTTCAAGCGCATCCTCTCCCAGGACACTGGGGAGACAGAGGACCTGTCCGACGAGCTCCACAACGTCAAGTTCACCAGCCTGGCCTGGACGCACGACAGCAAGGCGCGCGGAGTTGTTTCGAGGGGGTGGGAGTGCGCGGCGCGGCGGCGGGCAGGATGTGCACGATATGCGCGGCCCCTTAACAAGCTCCCTCATGGCCCTGCCCCTCCGCACCCTCTAAACCCTCCGCAGGGGATCTTTTACAATGCTTACGAGCCGCAGCAGGAGATTGCCGGGGAGCGCGGCACGGAGGTGCATCAAAACCTGAACCAGGTGCGCTGAGCGGGGGGCGGGCGGTCGATGCCCATGCTGCCTGCCGGGGGCCTGATGGCTTGGTGTTGCCCTGCACTGCCCCCGGCCCTCGTGCACTCCCTGTGCATCACGCACTCCGTATCCTACATTCCCCACCCCCGCATGCTCCTCCATTGCCCACCCCCAGCTGCTCAAGTACCACGTTCTGGGGCGGGCCCAGGCGAGTGGCGTGATGGTGCAGGGCAGGGCAGGGCAACAGTCAACAGCAGCGCTCCACAGGCGTGCGGCCAGCGGGGCATGGGGAGCCCAGCGGCTGCCCCTGACCCTGCCTCACCCCTGCCAGCACAGGCAGAGGACGCGCTCGTGCTTGAGATTCCAGAGGAGCCTACCCACATGATGGGCGCTGAGATCAGGTGTGCGATGTGGCGCGGCTACGCGTGATAGCTGCACGCGACAAGCCCTTCCCATGCCCTGCCCCCGCGCCGACTCCCTGCCCTCCTGCCCATGCGCGCCTGCCTGCACCCCCCTCTGCCCGCGGCAGTCACGACGGGCGCTACCTCATCATCTCTGTCAGCGAGGGCTGCAAGCCCGCCAACAAGCTCTGGTGCGCGCGCCAGCGGCCGCCAGCGGCGCCAGCGCCAGCCTGGCCGCTCCGTTCCGCCCCCTGTGGCTGCCCGTCGCACATCTCCACCCCGCCACCCGCTCCGCCCCATCCCACCCCACCCCAGTACCACCGCCCATGGTCGCTTACTCTCCGCCCACTCTCCCCCCTTTCCCCCCACAGGTATGTGGACCTGGAGCAGATTCCCCGGGACGATGGCGGCGCCCTCGACTTTTCGGCCTTCGACGCCCGCGCCCCCGGCGCCCGCCCTCTCCCCCTCGTCAAGCTGATCGACGATTTCGCCGCCCAGTGGGAGTACGTGGGGTCGCGCGACGGCACCCAGTGGACGCTGCTCACCAACAGCGAGGCGCCGCGGTGGGGGAGGGGATGGTGGGCGGGATGGGTGGCCGTGTTGGCGGGCAGGCAGTGGGATGCAGCGCAGGGCGGGGGCGGGAAACCGGCGGCGCGCGCGAGCCCTCTGCCCTGCTGTGCCCGAGCGTGGCCCGCATCTCCTCCGCTCTCCCGCCCCCCAAACACCCCCGTGCTCTCCTGCCCCCCAAACCCAGGTACCGCATCGTTCGGGCCGAGGTGGGGGGCGGCATACTGGAGGGCGTGGCCGACCTCGTGCCGCAGCACCCGCGCGATCTGCTGCAGGCAAGAAGGGGTGGCAGTGGCTGGACCGGCACCGATTGTGGTGGGGCGCGCTGCTCGCCAAGACGCCCGCCGGCCGCCTCTCCATCCGGGCATCAGTCGGACTGTCGGTCGCCGGTCGTGCTCCACCGTGCCGCGCCCCGCGCCCCCCGCCGCAGTGGGCCTCCGAGCTGGGCACCAGCAGCGGCAGCGCGCTGGCGACCTGTTACTTGCGCGATGTGACGAGCGTGCTGCAGCTGCGCGCCTTTGGCGATGGCCGGCTGCTGCGCGAGCTGCCGCTGCCGGGGCTGGGCAGCGTGATGGGCTTCTCGGGCAGTTGGAAGCGGTCAGAGGCCTTCTATTCGTTTGCGGGCTTCACCGAGCCCGGGGCCGTCTACAGGTGAGCAGCTGGACTCGCGCTCGGGACTACAATTTTGAATATTTGTCAGTGGGGAGGGGGAAGGGGGGAGGGTNGTTGGGGTTGGGGGGCGGGGGGGGGGGCGGAGTGAGCGCAGAGGAGCAGGCGGTGGCATGCATGCACCTCTCAGAGGGCATGACCAGGCATGGGCGCCCCGCTCGCCGGCCCGCAGGTTCGACGCTGACTCGCCGGAGCAGGAGCCGGCCCTCTTCCGCCGCACCGCCACGACGGGCTTCTCCCCCGACGACTTTGTCACCGAGCAGCACTTTGTCACCAGCAAGGTGCAATGGGGAGGGAGGGAGCGCGCAGAGGGAGTTTGCCTCGCACGCCGAGGCAACGCCTGCCGCCGCTCCTTCCCCCGCCCTGCCGCCGAGCAAGCGCGCGTCCCTGGGGCCCCCGCGCCTGCCCGCCGCGCAGGACGGCACCAAGGTTCCGATGTTTGTCGTGCACCGCAAGGGCCTGGCCCTGGACGGCAGCAACCCCACCCTCCTCTATGGCTATGGTGGGTGCGCCCGCCTGCCGCCGCGCTGCTGGCTCCACCCCGCCGCCCCAACGTGCCTCACACACGCCCTCCCAGCACCCTCCCACCGTCTGCTCACCCCACCCACCACCCACCCACCAAACGGGGGCCGACCACTGTCTGCTCACCCACTCACCTCGCACCCACCCACCACGCACCCACTCCCTCCCTGCCCACCCACGCATTCCCCCCCCCCCCCAGGCGGGTTCAACATCTCCCTGGAGCCGTCCTACAGCCCCAGCCGCATGGCCTGGATGCTGGCATTCGACGGAGTGTACGCGGTTGCAAACCTGCGCGGGTGGGTGCGCGCTGGAGCGGCGGCTCCGCGGACGCCCGTCGTTGATTGGAGTGGGAGGCTCGAGACGCGGTGGCGACAGCTGGCGCCTGCTGCGAGCAGGCGCCCGCCTGCGCTGGTGGGCTGGGCTGGCAGCCCCGCTGACCTGGTGGCCTCGCCTCCGCGCCTCGCAGGGGCGGAGAGTATGGCATCGAGTGGCGCGACGCCGGCTCGCTGGGGGTGAGGAGCAGGGTGCATTCCCGCGCAAGTGCTTTGCTCCAGAGGGTCTCGCGCTGTGCAGACGAGTGGAGTGCCAGGGCTGTGACGTCGGCCGCTTGTGTCACCCCCATGTTGCAGAACAAGCAAAACGTGTTTGACGACATGGCGGCCTGGTGAGTCGGCGCTGCGCACGAGCTGGCATCCTCCGGCGGGCCAGAGGGGGCCCCACTCCGGCCCTGCCAGCCACCAGCGCGGGGGGCCGCATTGTGTGCCGGCTGCTTCGGCGTCACCGTGCTTGAGCACCTGAAAGGGGGGAAATGTTGTAAATATAACACTGCTTCCTCTGCCACCCCCCAACACTGAGCGCAGCGCCGAGTACCTCCACTTTGGCGGCTACTCCTCGCCGGGCAGGCTGGCCATCCAGGGAGGCAGCAACGGCGGCCTGCTGGTGGGTCGACAACAGAGGCGCCGGCGAGGCCCGAGGAGCCCGGGGGGCCGGGATGCGCCGCAGAGAAGACAGCCGCCTCGCCAGGCCGCGCGATCTGCTGCCCCCGCGCGCGCAGGTCGCGGCGACGGCCAACCAGCGGCCCGACCTCTTTGCCTGCGTGCTGTGCCAAGTGGGCGTGCTCGACATGCTGCGGTGAGCGCCCCCTGCTGTCGTCCACGGCAAGCGGAGGAGCCGCCTGCTCGCCCATCGAGAGCGCTTGAAGGCGTGTGGGCAGGTGGTCGTTCTGGCCGCGCTGTGCCGCCATTTTCCTCGCGCACCTTGAGCCTGGCACGTGCCCCCCCCCCCCCGTCTCTTATAACCATTTTGGNGCCCCCCCCCCCCCCCCCCCAAAAAAAAAACAAAAAAAAAACAACCCCTCTCCAGCTTCCACAAGTTCACAATCGGCCACGCCTGGTGAGTCGAGCTGGGCGGGAGGTGGCAGGCCGGCTGGGCAGCTGAGACGGCCGCCGTTGGGTGCAGGCAGGCGCACGGCGTCTGCTGGCCGCCTGCCAAGCGCCTGCCTCTGTTGGCCGCGCTCTCCCGCTCCCTCCCTTCAAGGTGCTCCGACTATGGCGATCCCGACAAGCCGGACGAGTTTGCTTGGGTTCTGCCTTACAGCCCCGTGAGCAGCAGCAGGCCGCGGGTTGGGGGGAGGGCGCGTGGGGTTGGCCGCCCGGCCTGCCGCAGACCGAAGCCGGCCAGCCTGCCTGCGTGCCAGCATCCCTCCTGCGCTGCGCTGCGGGGGCGGCGTGGCACGGCCCGCCTTGCGCCTGCGCCTCTCTGTCTGTGTCCGCAGCCACCCTGTCTCTGTCTGTGTCCGCAGCCACCTTGGCCCCTTCCCGAAACTGTGCACCCCGCAGATTCACAACGTCGTGGCGCCGCTGGAGGGCCAGATGCCCGCGGTGTTGGTAGTGACGGCAGACCACGACGACAGGGGTGGGCGGGGCAGGACCATGGAGGGGCGCGCGGGCAGGGCGGGGGCGAGGCAGTCGGCCGCCGGGGCGCTGGGGCGCTCGCGCGTGCCGCAGGTCCGCCCGAGCAGCAGGGCGCTGTCGGGGAGGCACAGCCGCAGCGCCGTCCTGTCAAGGCAGCGAGCCGCGCTGCCGTCCCGTCCCCGCTGCTGCTGCCGCGCCGCCGGCTCTCACGCCGTGCGTGGGCCTCGCCCCCTGCAGTGGTCCCCCTGCACTCCCACAAGTACACCGCCGCGCTGCAGCACATGGCGCGCGCGCCGGGCAGCGCGCAGTGCAACCCGCTCGTCGCCCGCATCGAGGTGCGGGCGGGCCACGGCGCGGGCAAGCCCATCCAGAAGGTGGGTGGGGCGGGGGACAGGGCCTGCCCAGGCAGGGCGAGCCGAGGGGCGCTGCCCCCGTGGCGGGGGCTGCTGCATCCCAACAGCCCGGGCGCGTGCGTCTGGCGATCGTGCGCTAGTGACTGAGGGGCAGCTGTGCGGCCTTTGGGGACTCCCTTCTCCCCTGCCTCCCCCCATCTCCCGCGCAGGTCATCGACGAAGCGGCGGACCTGTACGCGTTTGCCGCGGCGACGATGGGCGCGGCGTGGAAGTACGACGGCGCCAAGCTGTGACCCCCAGGGGTCAGCGGTCCGGAGCCAAGCACAAGCACCGGCATTCTGTTACTACTTTGCTCTCAGGACACTGCAATACACTCAAGTCTCCTCTTTGTAAAGGAAATTTGGAACGTTGTGGGACAGCTCATCTGCAGATGACCAGTAGGGGGCACGCATCCCTCTCCAAGAGCAGCAAGGCATCTTCCCACTCCTCCTCTACCTTGTGACCTCGTGCCTCTGGCTCACTCCTTACACACGAATACAAAGGGTTGGTTCCCTACAGCTCACAGCCTTCTCACTGTACAGGCAAGGCAGCGCAAGCAACCGGGGCGCCAGCCCAGACGGTCAAGCGCATGCACGACCACAAGACTCAAGCGCCAAAACCACTCTCAAAACCAGTTCGCTAGCACACCAAAATTGCAGGCAGTGGTATCATTTTTTCATTGTTCCTGGTCCACTGGGCAGCCCCTGCCTATTGCGGGGGCCCGTCGTGGCGGCGGGCGGGCGGGGCCGCACTCAGCGGCCGCCGTGCCCGCCGCGCAAGGCACGCCGGCGCGCCGCCGTCTCACAGCCGGCTGCGCACGCGAGGGCTGAGCAGCGGCTCGAGCACGGGCTTCCAGGCGGGGCCCTCGTCGGTGCGGTTGAGGGGGGAGGACTTGGCCATCTCCAGCAGCGCGGCGTAGACGTCGCCGTCCTTGCGGCCCTGGGGGAGGGAGGAGGGGGGAAGGGGGGGCGACTCGACCGGGCGACAATGCGCGTCGTGCGCGGCTTCGCAGCCCTCAAAGCGGCAGGCCGCACCAGCGCCGAGTTGAGGAGGTAGTCGGGGTAGGCAAACGCGTCGGTGAGCGCAATGGCGTCGGGGCGCGCCGCCCGCACCAGCGCGCGGCGCTGCTCGCGCAGCAGGCCGGCCTGCTTGCCTGCGCGCGCGGGGCGGGAGGGGGCGCGCGCGCAGGGCGGGGAGTCGGGCGCTGGGCGCTGGGAGCGCCGCACGCGCGCCGTGCAGGGACGGCGCCGCCGCCAAGCCCCCCCGCTCCCTCCCCCGGCCCCCACGCCGCCCCCCCTGCCCACCGTTGATGTAGCCGTCCTCCAGCATGTCGGCAGCGCACTCCTCGAGCACCGCCACGCCGTGCAGCGCGACCAGGCGGCGCAGCGCGGCCACCGTGGCGCCGCCCAGCGCGCCCAGCGCGCCCGCCTCGGCCGCGCTCTCCACAAACGTCTTGTGCAGGCAGAGCACGCAGTGCGCGCTGCGAGGGCGGCGGGGGTGGGACAGGACCAGAGGCGGGAATGGGGCGCGCTGAGCCCGCGTGCCGCCCGCGCGCCGCGCGCGACGCTGGGGCGCCCCCGCAGCCCCCGCCTCGCCCCGTGGGGCGCCCGGGCGCCACCCACACAGCCCAGCGCCACCCACCGCGCGCAGCGGATGAGGTCCACCGTGGTACCGTTCCAGGGCGCGCCCTCAAAGACCAGCCGTCCGCCGCCCGCGCGCGCCAGCGCCTCGGTCGCCAGCGAAGTCAGCCGGCCCGCCACGTGCTCCAGTGCCTCCACCTGCGCGCCGGGGCGGGGGCGCCGGCGGCTGTCGAGGCCATCGCCGCTCGGGAGCACGAAGCTTGCCCCCCTGTCGCTCGGGCTTTCCAGCAGCCCCCGCGTCAGCCGCCTCCCCTCCGAGCTGAGCCTGTCATGCCCCCCCACCCCCCCACACCCCCCCACCCAACACCCAACACACACACGCACACCTCCACACTCACCCCACCCAACATGTACGCGCACCTGGACGCCCGGCTCCGCCCAGTCGTCGCCAAGGCCGACGGGGCAGGGGCGGCGCGCGCCGCGCGCCGCCCCGGCCAGGTAGGCGGCCGAGCCGGCGGGGGCGCGCCCGGCGCGCGCGGCGGCCAGCGCCTTGACCAGGTAGCGCGCCGTCTGCAGGTACATCACGTTGTTGTCGCCTGGGGTGTGGGGGTGGTGTTTTGGTGGAGGGGTGTGGGGGTGTGGGGTGGGGAGGGGTGGGGTGGGAGGGCGGGTGGGGGAGGTGGGGGGGGGATTGGTGGAGGATTGATTGGTGGTGCAGCCGGGGGCCGGGGCGGCGGACCAGGGCCTCGGCGCCGCGACGCGCGCCCCGCGCCTCACCCTCCCAAGTTACGTTCTGCACGTAGCTGTTGAAGAGCGTGGGCAGGCCCGACAGGATGCTGTACCCGTGGCCGCCGCACTGCCTGCGCGTGCGGAGGGCGGAGGAGGACACACGGGGAGGCTCGGCGTGCCGCCGGCGCACCACATGGCGCACCGCAAGGCAGCTGCCGCAGCGCCCCTCGCTCGCCCGGCCGCCCCCCGCGCCCGCCCGCGCCCCGCGCCTGCGGCAGGTCTCGATGCCGTCGGCGGCGATGTCGGTGCAGAGGGACTTGAGGCCCGAGGAGAGCGCGTGGAGCTCTGGCAGCAGCGCAAAATTGCCGCGCGCACGGTCGGCGTCGAACGACGTGTACATGGCCATCATGGCCTTGCCCTGCGGGGGGAGGCGGGGAGAGGGCGGGGGTGGGGGCGCGAGCGCGCGCGCGGGGGCGAGGGGGCGCGAGGGGCAGCGGGGGGGGGAGCGCGCGCGCGGCGGCGGGCGCGGAGTGGTCGCGGCCGCGGCGCGGCGAGGGAGGGCGGCCGGGCGCCCCACCATGAACTGCAGGGCGTAGGTCTTGGAGAGCAGGGGCAGCAGCGTCTGCTGCACGTTGTCGTAGTCGAGCACCTGCCGCGGGCGGGGCGGGCGGGGTGGTGGCACATGTGGGTGGGTGGTGGGTGCATGCGCGGGGCGAGGCAGGGCGAGGCGGCACGCGGCGCCAACGCAGCTCCCGCCCGCGCGGCGGCGGCGAGCGGCAGCGGCGCGCTGTGGGCGGGGGAGAGCACGCGGCCGCGGCCGGGCGGCGGGCGGCGGGCGGCACCCGGCCCCGCCCGCGCGCCTGCAGCTCGCGCTCGCCGGGCTTGGTCGCCGTCTGGCGCCGCACCGCCGTGTAGCGCGTGGCAATCGTGATGGCGCGGCCCAGGAACTCGCCAGAGTCGCGCACGATGCTGGCGCGCACGTACACCTGCGTTTGGGCAAGCGGGGGGCCAGGGGGCGGCGCGAGCAGCTCGGGCGGGCCCTCGCCTGCAGCGAGCAGCAGGGGCGGCGCGCGCGCGCCCCTGCCCACACGCGCGCCGCACCATGGTCGCATACGAGGCCTTCTGGTTGTCGGGCGGCGGCGGCATGTACTGGCCGTCGGGCGTGACCTTGGCAAAGCGCATGAGCATCGCGTCGCGCGGCACGCGCACGTACTCAAACCGCAGGAAGCCGTTGTCGACGCTGGCGCGGGGGGGTGGGTGAGGGCGGGCAGGTGGGTGGACATGAGGCGCAGGCAGGAGCGCGGGCGGGTGAGGTGCGCCGCGCCGCCAGCCGAGGGGCCCGTCCGTCGAGCGGTGGCGGCCGCGACTCAATGGGCCGCTGCGCAAGACTTCCCCGTCGCCCCCCCCTCCCCCCAACCTTCCCCCCTGCTCACCCGTTGAACCCCATCTTGGGACCGATGTCCCCCACCTCCACGCCGGGCATGGGCTTGTGTGTCTCCAGGTCGCGCACCTGGGGCGGGCGGGGCCAGGGGTGGGGCCAGGGTCGCGCGCAGCGGCCGCGCGCGCGGGTCGCCCCTCCCCCTCGCGCGGCGGCACGCCCCCGCCGCCCGCCCGCCGCGGCGCAGCCCGCCCCCGCCGGGCCCAAACGGGCATTCGACTGTGCGCGACGCCGCAAGATCCACGCGTTGCAAAAAGATCTGCCGGCCGCGGGCCCGCGGGCCCACCTGGACGACAAAGGCGTGGGGCCCGTAGTCCTTGTCGCCGACGATGAGCCGCGCCATGAGGATGACGTGCGTCGCAGTCTTGCCCAGGCCGCCCGGCCACCACTTGATGCTGCGGCGCGCGGGGGGCGGGCGGGAGAGGCGGGGCGTGAGCCGGCCGCGGGCGCGGCAGGCATGCGGCGGCCCCCGCGAGGCCGCCCGGAGGCTGCCCGTCCGGTTTGCAGCGTCGGATGAGCACCCCCCCACCACCCCCGCGCGGACCCCTGCACCCGCCTGGTCAGCGTGGGGCTGTGGCACACAAACTCCTGGCGCTCCTTGTCGTACACGGCCACCGTCTCAAGGCCGCGCACAAAGGTGCCATGGCCCAGCTCCGTCTGCGGGCCCAGAGGAGGGGGTGGGTGGAGTGGAGGTGGGGTGGGGTGGGGTGGGGTGGGGGGCCGCCTGTGCGCATCCCCATCCCGTCCCGCCCCCCGTGCCCCGCCCCTGGCCACCGCCCCTGCCGCCCCCCCGCCCCCCCGCGCGCGCCTGCGCATAGGTGCCGATGATCTTGAGGCGGTTGGAGAGGGAGAGCCACTTCTCCTGCTGCTCGGGCGTGCCCTGGCTCTGGATGGTGGGCATGAACATGCCGACGTGGAGCTCCAGGCCGCCGGGGAAGTAGAGCAGCGTTCGCATGGCGAGCGCGTCGTCAAGGGACATGCGGTTCTTGCGCAGCAGGTTCCAGATGCCCACCGCGCCCTGCGGGGGCGGGCGGACGGCGGGGGAGGAGGTGGGGTGGGGGCGGGGGCTGTGCGCGCGGGGGGCGAGGGGCCTCGCGGGCGGCGCTTGCGGCGCGGCGTTGCCGCCCGCCGCCGCGCGCGGACGCACCTGCAGGCCGCCCACATACTCCTGCTCGCGCGTCAGGAAGTAGCGCTGGCTCTTGTCGCCCCAGGGCTGCGAGGCCAGCAGCTGCTCCAGCTCCGTCCTGCGCGCGGGGCGGGGGGGGAGAGGGAGGGGCTCGCGGCCGCGGGCGCAGGCAGGCAGCGCTGCGCGGCAGGTAGCAACGCGCCGCGCAGCGCGGCGGACGCAGAGCGCAGCAGGCCGCCGCTCCCCGCACCTGCGCTTGAGCTTGTCGGCGCCGCCGGCGAGGTACTCTGCCAGCTCCTGGGAGGGGAAGGAGGCCTTGGCGCGCTCCATTTTGGCGTCCTCGGTCGGTGGCACATTGGCGGCGACAATCGGCGCCGCCGCGTTGTCCGCAAGCTCCCGCGTCTCGGGGCTGGCCAGGTGCGCCATGGCACGGCTGTAGTGCGGGCCGAGGGGGAAGCGGCTGCGGCGGGACAGGGGGTCGCGCTGAGGCAGCGGCAGGAGAGGCGGGCGAGAGGACGCCACTCAGAAGGCGGCAGAATGTAGCCCGGGCGCTCTCGGCCGACTGCGGGAGCACCAGCAGCACGGATGGCTCACAGCTGGGGGCTGGGGCTGCGCACTTGCAGCCACGATGCGCGAGGGGCTGCGACACGCCCGACACTGCTTGACGGCGTGGGGGGGTGGCACGACTTGCAAGGTTTGGATGGCGAAGTGTAGCTGCGTGTCTTTTGTACAGCTGTGTGCAGATGCGTGAGGCTCACCTGGCACTTGGTGCAACGCGCCCCTTCAGCTCCAATCCTCGTCTTTCGTTGTTCGCAAGCTATAGCATCCCTGCCAGCTGCTAGATCCTCGCAAAGCGATTGGACAGTTACATTCAAGCTCCCGACCAACCCCCTCCACTCCACTTCGCATCCAGCAGCTCGGCCCCGGCACACAAATTCGCTGACCGCGTTCGAGGCGGGGCTGTTCCAACCAACACTCTTTGCACAGGTGTGTGGGAGGCCGCTGCCGCGGTGCGCTCTCGCTTGCGGGCTGCGTGCAGGTGTTGGCATCGCAGCGGGCATCGCAGCTGGGGCATGCGCGGGCAGTCCCAGCGGCGGGCGGGCAGCTGTCGCGCGACGCCGACAGCCGCTTGTGCACCACGCTGCCGCAGCTGCAGAGACTTGTGCGCCATGACCGAAGAGATCGACAAGCACATCCTCAAGAAGTATGAGGTGCAGCAGAAACTGGGCAAAGGGGTGAGTCGCGTGCCGAGGCTAGTGCGGTCGCGTGTGCGCCGTGCACGGTTGTGCGGAGGCGCAAGCAAGCGCAGGCCGGACCCGCCCGACCTGCGCATGCGTTGCAAATTGCTGCAGGCTTACGGCATCGTGTGGCGCGCGGTGGACAAGAAGACCAAGGCGACGGTGGCGCTGAAGAAGATCTTTGACGCGTTCCAGAATGCGACCGACGCGCAGCGCACGTTTCGGGAGATCATGTTTCTGCAGGAGCTCAACAGTCACGAGAACATCATCAGGCGCGCCAATGGGGCGGCGCGGTGGCGAGGGTGCGGAGAACTAGCTGGTGCGGAGTTTGGGGGTCGCTGGTGCTGGCACGCAGCGAGAGCTGGGAAGTCGTTGGCGCTGCCGTTGGGGCCGAGGGCGCCCTTGCTCGTGCCGCGCCGCTGACGCAGGCTGCTCAACGTGCTCAAGGCGGAGAACGACCGCGACATCTACCTGGTGCGCTGCGGGGCGGAGAGTGGGCCGTCTGCCGCAGGCAGCGCTGCTGAGCTCGGCGGCGGCAGCGCCCCTGCGCTGGCCGTCAGCCACCCCCACCACCCTCCCTCCCCCAACCCAGCCCCGGTCGCCCCCCCCCCCCTCCCCCCCATCCAAAAAACGCGCAGGTGTTTGAGTTCATGGAGACGGACCTGCACGCCGTGATCCGGGCCAACATCCTGGAGGAAATCCACAAACAGTACATCATGTACCAGATCTTCCGCTCCCTCAAGTTCATGCACTCGGCGCAGTTGCTCCACCGTGACATCAAGGTGTGACGCAGGCCCAGCCGCCGGGGGATGGGGACGGGTGTCCGCCTGCGGCCTGCCGCGAAGTTGGCACTTGGCACCGTGGCGCCGCAGCTGGCGCGCGCGCCGTGCTGGCACCGCGCCGCGCCAGCTGCGGCGCCGTGGTGCCACGCTCCACTCCACCCCTCGCCCCCCACCCACACCGCCCCGCAGCCCAGCAATGTGCTGCTCAACAGCGAGTGCCAAGTGAAGATGGCGGACTTTGGGCTCGCGCGGTCGGTGGCGCAGCTGGCGAGCGAGGAGGGCAACCCCGTGCTCACCGACTATGTCGCCACGCGCTGGTACCGCGCACCCGAGATCCTGCTCTCTTCCTCGCGTTACACCTACGGCGTGGACATGTGGGCCTGCGGTGAGCGAGAGGCGGATGGGGAGGGGCGGCGCGGTGCGGGCTGGGGGACGTGGGCAGGGGCCTGCCGCGCGGCAGGGCCCGCTGCCGACGCAGACGCCGCGAGCCGCGCGCCGATGCCCCTCCGCGCCCCCTTCCGCGCCCGCCCCAGGCTGCATCCTGGGGGAGCTGATCAACGGCAAGCCCATCTTCCCGGGGACGTCGACGATGAACCAGCTGGACCGGGTGCTGGAGGTGACGGGGCGGCCGTCCCCCGCCGATGTCGAGGCGGTGCAGTCGCCCTTCGCGGCGACGATGCTGGAGAGCATGCGCGCGCCCGAGACGCCGCGGCTGGACGCCATGTTCCCCACCGCCTCGCCCGAGGCGCTCGACCTCCTCGACCGCCTGCTGCAGTTCAACCCCGACCGCCGCATCTCGGCGGAGGAGGCGCTGCGCCACCCCTACTGCGCGCAGTTCCACAACCCCGCCGACGAGCCCGCCGCCCCCGCCGTCATCACCATCCCCATCGACGACAACACCAAGGTCCGGGCGCGCGGGGGCAAGGAACCACAGGGCATTGCAGGAGCACAGGGCAGGGCATCCGCTCGCCGCCCTGTCTGCGCGCCTGCCCGCCCTGCGCTCCCACAGTACACGGATCCCGCTCCCACATGTCACACACACACACACACACACCCCGCAGTACACCATCGCCGAGTACCGGGACCACCTCTACTGCGAGATCGTGCGGCGCAAGAAGGAGCTGCGCAGCCGGATGAAGGAGCGCGAGGCGGCGCGGGCGGCCAGCCGCGCCAAGTCGCGCGCCGGCAGCGGCGCCGCCTACTACGGCGGCAGCGGTGGCCGCGAAAAGTACGGCGCGGAGCCGGCGGCAGCGGCCTACGGCGGCGGCTCAGCGGCGTACGGCGCTGGCGCGGCGGCCTACGGCAGCGCGGCGGCGTACGGCAGCATGGCGGCATACGGCGGCACGGCAGCAGGCCGCCACTACTAGCCCCGCGCATGCGTCGCGGCCTCCCGCGTGCCGACAAATCGTGCTGCTGTTGCCGCATAGCTGTGACGTTCGCAGGTGCTTCCTTCCTTCCTTCCTTGGTGTTCATTCAAGTCTGTACGCTTTTTCGTAAACAGATTTCCTGATTCTAAGCCTGAGAGCAGGAATGCGAAAAGAGAAGGAGAAGCAGAGCAGGGACGTGCACAGGGCGCAGACAGGCGCAGGCAGCAGAGGGGTGCTCAGGCATCGTGCGCCGCCGCCAGGTCAACCTCCTGCTGAGCTGCCTCAAGCTCCTCGCTGCCCGCCAGCGTGCTGCCAAACTCCTCCTGCGAAGCAAGCAGGAGCGTTGGAGGACTGAAGGTGGGCCCCCCTGGAGGCGGGGCTGAGGGCAACGTTTGCTCCGCCCCCCCAGCCGCCGCCCACCAGCATGCCCTGCAGCTCTTGGAGCGCGTCTGCCAGCCGCTGCCGTGTGTCTGGGATCATCGCCGCCGACTCTGCCAGGATGTTTTCCTGAAGCAGCGAGAGAGCAGGCTGGGTTTACAGCAGGGCGGGCGGCAGGCAGCGGCCGGGCGGGAGGCCGACGCACGGCATATTTCACGTCGTGCGGATCCGCGCCCTCGTCCTTCATCTTCTGCACCCTGGCCTGCTCCTGCTGCTGCTCCTGTTGGTACATGTCGAGCTCCTTCCTGCAGAACGGCGCATTCTGTCGATCGATCGCCGCGCCGTTTCGGCTGCAGTTGCGATCTGCCTGCACGCATCGCACAGCCCGCCCGTCCCTCGCCTCAGGCGCTTCACCACGCCCGTCTTGATTCTGAGCTGCCTGGCGTCCTCTGCCGACATGGTGAGCAGAAAGGGAAGAGCGGCACAGTGTCTGAGGAAGAGAGATGGACGAGGGGCGGGCGGGAGCAGAGGGGAGGGCAGAGGGCCGCTGGTGCCAGGAGAGGCACTGGACACCGAGAGCGGCTTTTTTCCCAAAATTGAGTGCACACAGGGTGAGGTATGGGTAGCAGGGAAACAACGCATCCAGCAAGGAGGAAGGCATAGCATAGAGTGACTGGGTCTGGGCAGCACCGCGCGTCGTACCGGACGCGGCGCCATTGGGCCTCAACCGCGCAAACAGCTGCCTGATGAAGTGCGGCTCCGGGCCCTCTGGCTCCGCGGCCGCCAGCTCGCCGGCGGGCAGGGGCCCCGCGCCGCTGACCAGCACCCCGAGCTGCGCCTCGTCGGTGGGCGCCCCGCGCTTGCGCGCGCGTGCAGCAGCGTGGCCACCTCGGCGGCCGCCGGCCCGGTCGCCGCCGGCTCGCCGCCGCCGCT
The DNA here is from genome assembly GCA_003063905.1 of Chlorella sp. A99. Classification (NCBI taxonomy): domain Eukaryota; kingdom Viridiplantae; phylum Chlorophyta; class Trebouxiophyceae; order Chlorellales; family Chlorellaceae; genus Chlorella; species Chlorella sp. A99. The sequence continues at coordinate 214,112 of PCFQ01000078.1, read as the reverse complement.
GCCGGAGCCGCGCGACCCCGCGCTGCCGGCGCTGACGCGCTGCATCGCCACCCGCATCTCCCGCATGTTGGCCAGCGGCACGCCGGCCGCGGCGGCGGCGGCCGCGCCGCGCCGCGCCTCGTCCGCCTCTGCCGCGCCGCCGCGTGGCACGCCGGGCGGCTGCTGCGGGCCCGCCGGCTCCTCCTACGGAAGCTCCTCCAGCGGCTCGCTGCCCTCGGAGGAGTGCTCGTCGCTCTCGCTGCGCCACGTCTTGACAGCGATGCTGAGCTCCCAGTCCAGAACGAGCACGGCGCCGCGGTTGCTGTGCACGGTGCGGGGGCGGCGGGCCAGGGCGCAGGGAGCAGGGGAGCGGGGGCGGCGCGATGGGACGCGTGCGCGCGCGCGGTGGGAGGCGCGCGCCACATGCCGCAAGCGGGCCGCCGCCACCGGGCCGCCGCCAGCGCGGGGCGCGCGCGCCTCCCCGGCTTGAATTGCCCCCAAGCCGGCGCGGAGTGGCGCGCGACGGCGCGCACCCGCTGCCGAGGTAGTTGGATGCGGAAAAGACCGTGATTATCTCGTTGTCGCCCATCACGTTGTACCTTGGGGGTGGAGGGAAGGGGTGGGGTGGGTGGGTGGGAGGTGTGGGGGGACCGAGCATGCACGCATGAGCGTGTGCACAGAGGGGCGGGCAGCCGTGCGTGCAGCAGCACCGCGCGCGTCGGGCATGCGCGGCCGGTGCGCCGCACCCGCTGTCATGCACCATGTGCGCCTGCAGAGGCAGGGGGGCCAGCAGAGGTCGCGGGGTCGTCAGCGGCAGCCCAGCAGGGAGGGCTCAGCACACGGCGGCAGGTCCGGCACGCGTCTGGCGCGGCGGGCGGCGCAGCGCAGCTGGCCGTCGACCCCCAGTCCCCCCCGCCTTGCGCGCACCCGCACGAGCGTGCGTATGCCGCAGCGCTCCATGACCTCGCGCGCAGCCTCGAGCCCAAACACAAACGACACACCTGCGTTGCGAGGACAGGGCGGCGGATGCGGCAACATCACACGCGCATCGAGCCCCCGTGCCAGCCATACTGCGGCCAGCATGTGGCGCCCCGCATTCATGGACATGCTGTCCGCCCCACGTCAACTTCCAACACCACCAACGGCATGCCGACGCGTTGGCATCGCGGCTGCTGTGCGGCTGGGCAGTGCGTGCCCCTCTCCCGCGCGCGCACCGCGCGGGCTGGGGCACCAATCGTCGATGGAGGGGGAGGGGTCGGACCAGAGGAGGTCGTGGGCGAGCGAGGCGCCGGTGGCGCTGATGTCGGTGGGGCGGGGGATGGCGGCGATCTGATTCAGCCGCTCCAGCTGGGGGGAGAGTCCGCCGTGCACGCAGAGCACGCGGCCGTTGACGACCGCCGCGAGCGGCAGCGCGTCAAACACGCGCATCACCGCCTCCCACACGTCCAGGTTGCTGCGGGGACGGGGGGCGGGGGCGGGGAAGTGTGTGCGTAGGTATGGGGGGGTGTCGAGGTTCAACAGTGGGCCGCGACGTGCAAGCGGGGCGGCACAGGCGCCGGGCGGCGGCGGGCGGGCGACCGCCACGCGGGCGCCGTGCGCCGGGCGCGGGCACCGGGCCCGCGCACCTGCGCCGCTGGCACTCCCCGCAGAAGCCGAAGAGCACGGTGATCTCGGTGCACTCGTGGTTGCCGCGGACCAGGAAGACCTTGGAGGGGTGCAGCAGCTTGAGGGTGAAGAGCACCGCGCAGATCTCTAGGCTCCGCAGTCCTGCGACGCGCGCGCGGCAGCGGCGCGGCGGCGGGTTGCGGCGGCGGGCGCGGCCCCGCAGGCTGGAGGCAGGCGGCGCGGCGCGGCCTGCGGCGCGCGGCAGAGCGGGCTGCGGCGACGCCGCTCCTGCGCCGCCGCGCTGGCCCCGCCGCGCACTCGCGCAGACGGCGCAGCATCTTCCCCCCTCTTCCCCCCACGCCCACCCCACCCACCACACACACACCTCGGTCTACAAAGTCGCCAAGGAGGAGGTAGCAGCGCTGGGAGCCGGCCTCCGGCAGCCCGCACTCGAGCAGGATGCGCTGCAGATCTTCGAACTGCCCGTGCAGGTCGCCCACCTGTGGGGCGAGGGCGGGGCGAGGCGCGAGGCGGGGACGAGGGCCGTCGGTGCTGCGCGCTGGGGGCCGCCGCCGCTGCCCCGCGCGGCGGCAACGCGGTCGGCGGGCTGGGGCGGCCCGCCGCCCGCCGCGCTCCCGTCGCCGCCGGCCCGTGGGCAGCCCTGTTTCCTCTGCCCGCCCGCGCCCGGCGTCTCACCATCACCACGTCACCGCCCTCCTCAAGCTCCAGCTTCACCAGCGTCTGCTCTTTGAGCAGCTCCTCCCTGCAGGTGGGGCGACCATGCGGCCGGCCCAGCATCGGCTGTGGTGCGCAGGCCCCGCAGGCGCCCACACTCGCTGGCCACAAGCCCCCTCCCCCCCCTCTCTCACACTCAATGCGGTCATGCCCGCAGGCGGGCGCACCTGACCGCCGCGCAGAGGCGCTTCATCGTGGCCGGCGCCACGCTGAACGCGAGCTCGCTGTCTGGGTCGGCGGCCGGCAGCGCCATCAGCTGGTGCAAGAGGGCCTCCAGCTCCTTGCGCTTCATGTGGGAGCCGCACCATGACGGCGGCAGCAGGTGCTCCAGCGCCGCGAACATCCGGGTGCGGCACGGCGGGCGGCGCCGCCGGCAGCGCAGCGGCGGGTGGGTGGCAGGCGGCGGGCTGAGTGGGACGTTGGCCGTCTGCAGTGCTCCTAACGTGCATGCGGTAGTGACTAGGGTTCGTACGTACGCTGCTGCTGTCTCGCGGGGCTGGCCAGAGGGTGGCGAAATCGGCCCGAGTGATCCAAACTGTCGCAGCGTGCAAGCAGGGCAACTGATGACTGATCGCATGCAGAAAGCGCGAGCCAGGCTGTGCAGGAGATAGCAGCCAGCCGCAGTGTCGGCACCCTCGTGTTCAGTCATCGAGCGACGATTAGCCTTTCTTCATCTGCTGCCATCGATGTCTCGTTCATCTGTTTCGGTTGCCGGCTGTCGGGCAGCTTTTAGCGAGCGGCTAGCACATTGCACCATCAATCCCGCTTCCAATTGGGCTGGCAGGCCTGTCATGAGCCTACAAAAGCGTGCCGATGCTGTGCAGGCTGGCGCTGCACGCCACTCCCACCCCCTCCGCCGCCGTTCGAAAGCGCCGCCGCCGCCTCATTCTGCCACGGAGGATCGCGTCACTGCGGCGGTGACGGCAGCAGCGGCGGCGGCAGCCCTGCTGCTTGCAGCAGCACCTGCGCACGCAGGCGAGGCAGCAGAGCTGTTTGACAGGAGCTGCGCCGGCTGCCACGTGGTGGGTGCCGAGCCGGGCCGCTCTTTCCTATGCGCGGCGGGTAGCCGCCCTATGCTCGCGCTCACCTTGCCCTCGCTGGACCTGCCGCCGCCCCAGGGCGGCGGCAACGTGGTGCGGCGGGACGCGACGCTGTTTGCCGCCGACCTCGAAATGAACGGCATCGCCTCTGCGGACGACGCTTTCCAGCTCATCTATTCAGGGCGGCGGGCGATGCCCGGCTTCGGCGCCGACTGCACGCCCAAGCTGCAGTGCACGTTTGGGCCGCGGCTGGGGGACGAGGAGATCCGGGGTCTGGCGGAGTTTGTTTGGCAGCGCGCGCGCGAGGGGTGGTGACGGCGCGCCGCGCCGCGCCGCGCTCGCGCGCCGTGCGCGCTTGCTCTCCCATCGTGCCGCCTCCCCGCACTTGCCTCCTGCCCCGATCTTCCAGCACCTCAGCGCCCTTTCTTCAGCAACTCGGCTGCACTGACTAGCTAGTAACACATTATACAATGCGCCGTGGCGCCCTGCTACTGAGACAGTGGGGTCAAAAACCACCGAGGCGGCACTGAAGCTCCGGAGGGAGGGGCTGCGAAGTCTTGAATGAAATGGCATGTGGGGGCAGGCGCAGGGCTGCAATCTTGGGAGGGGGTGTGCCAACAGTGCAATCAACAAAGCCTGATATGAACATAGGGGATGCGCGGATCTCATGGCGTGCCAGGAAAGTCGGGGCCACACTCGCTACAGTGGGCTGCCGTGCGCACAGAAGCGGCGCACCAGGCGGGGGCCCTCGGCCGCGGCCAAGCAGCCAGAGCGCACGCAGTCAGGCGGCGCTGCCGCTGCCGCCGCCCTTGGAGCGAAGCATCTCGCGCAGGCGCGCATTCTCGCGCAGCGCCGCCTCGTACTCCTCATCCGCCTCAGCCTGCGCCTCTGGCGCCGCAGCGCCCGCCGCCGGCGCCGCCGGCTGCGCGGCGCGCGCGCCCGTGCTCTTGGCCGCCTTGGCTTTGATCTTGGCCGCCAGCGACTTGGCAGAGGAGGCGAGGTCGACGACCGTGCCCACCGCCGCGTCTGCGCCGCCGGCAGCGGGCGCCGCTGACAGAGGCGCTGCGGCGGCAGGCCCCGCAGCGCCCGCGGCGGGCGGCGCGGCCTGCGGCGGCGCGCCCGCGGCGGCGGCGCCGCCAGCGCGGCGCGGGCCCGGTGCCGCAGCCGCGGGGACGCTCTCCAGCACGACGCAGCTCCAAGGGAGCATGGGGTAGGCGTGGGCCTGGGTCCACATGGCCATGGCCGCGCGCGCGGTGGCCGCCTCTGCCTCGGGCAGCACGTCGTCGGCCACCAGGACGTCGTGCGGCGCGACCTTGCCGGTGTCCACCACCGGCACCCAGGCGCGCCCCTCCCACCGCGGCAGCTCCACCAGCTGCGGCTGGTGGCCGGCGTTGAAGGCGACGTAGAGCCCGCCGCCGGCGGCGCCGCGCTTGTGCACGGTGAGCGCGAGGAAGCGCGCGTCGGGGCCCCAGTCGGGCTGGCCCGGCGCCAGGCCGTGCCAGGCGACGTCGCCCTCGCCCACGTAGGCGCCGCGTCGCAGCTCGCGGTGCGCACGGCGCAGGCCGATCATGTGGGTGGTGAAGCGGCGCAGGCCGTCGGCGTCGGCGTCGGCGGCAGCCCAGTCCAGGTAATTGACCGTCGAGTCGTGGCAGTAGGTGTTGTTGTTGCCGCCCTTGCTGCTCGTGGGCGGAGCGGGGGGCGGGGGGTTGGGCAGGAGGTGGGCGGGAGCGTGGTGGCTGGGGGGGGCGGGGCGCGCGCGCCGGCCCGCAGGCGCTCGCCGCACGCGCGCGCCCCCATCCACACACGCGCACACGCACGCACACAGCCCCACCTGTGCCCGTACTCGTCGCCCATGTAGATCATGGGTACGCCATTGGCCAGCAGCAGCGCCGCCAGCATGTTGCGCATCTGGCGCTGGCGCAGGGAGGCGACCGCCGGGTTGGCGGTGGGGCCCTCCTCGCCGCAGTTCCAGCTAAGGTTGTGGCTCTCGCCGTCCCTGCGCGGCGAGGCAGGAGGCGGTGACAGGACACGGCGGTTTGAGGGAGAGGGCAGCAGGTGGCAAGGGGGTGACGCGCGGCGCGGGCGTGACGCCTTGCGCCCTGCCCCTTGCCGCCGCTCCGCCCTGTTCCCCCTCCGCCTCGGCACCCCCCGCCCCGTTGTCCGCGCCGCCGCCCACCTGTTGTCCTCGCCGTTGGCTTCGTTGTGCTTCTCGTTGTAGGAGACGAGGTCGGCGAGGGTGAAGCCGTCGTGCGCGGTTACCAAGTTCACCGAGGCGGTGGGCCCGCGCCCGCCCTTCCAGCGCCGGCCGCCGTGCTGGCCCCACCTGGAGTGCGGGAGGAGGGGCGTGCGTTAGGAGCGCGCACGCCGCCGCAGTCGCACGGACGTTTCAGTGCCGCCGCTCTGCCCCGGGGGATGCTCCAGCCACGCGCGCCACGCGTGCCACATGCCGCGCGCGCTGCCGCCGCCCGCGGCAGTCGCTGGAGAACGGCACCCCTGCCGTTCTCCAGCAAACGACGACCGCCCCGCCCACCAGTCGTGCTCGCCCGGCTCGCCGACGTAGATGCTGGGGGAGCCGCAGAGCGCAGAGGCAAAGGCGCCGGCCCAGTTGCCGTCGGTGCCCTTGACGAACTGGCGGACTGTGGGAGGGGAAGGGGCCGGCGGGCGCGGCCTTGTGAAGTGGGGGGGGGGGAGCGCAAGAGCGGGCAGCCGGGTCGCACGGCGCACGCGCCTGCCCCAACGCCCCGCACGCGCTGCCCGGCCCCGCCCGGCGCCGCGCGCCGCGCGCCCTGCCGCCCCGGCCCCGCGCGCCCCGCGCGCCCCGGCCGCCGCCGCGCCGCGCCGCGCGCGCACCTGTGTCGCGGAAGTGGCCGTTCCACTCGGACCAGCGGCCGCCGTAGTGGGGGAAGGCCCCCACCTGGTTGAGCCCGTCCACGTCCCAGGCTTCGGCGATGAGCTTGGTCCGCGCCAGCACCGGGTCCTCGCTGATCATCTCCACCAGGGGGGGGTCGGACAGCGGCGTCCCCGTCGGCACGCCCGCGCCGTCGGTCATCGCGCCGTCGGCGCCCACCACCGCGCCCTCGCTCTTGGGCGCCGCCGCCACCCACTCGACCCCGCCGGTCGGGCCGTCGCCGTCGGCGCGGCGCGGCGGCGCGGCGGCGGGGCTCGCGGCGGCGCCGGGTCCGCCGGCCGGCTCGTCGGCGGGGAACTGCTCCGTCTTGTGCCAGGCGGAGTGGGCGCGGGTGAGGATGGAGCCAAGGTCAAAGCGGAAGCCGTCGACGTGCATCTCCTCCACCCTTGCAGTGGGGGTGGGGGTGGGGGTGGGGTGGGGGGGCGCGAGGCGGGGGGGGGCGGGGGGAAGGCGTCAGGGGCGACAGAGTCGGGAGGGGCCGGGGAGGGGTGCGTGGGATTGCAAGCCGGGGCTGCCGGAGAGGCGGGCAGGAGGGGCGCGCTGGGGGCGGACGCACGGGGGTGCCGCGCATCCCCCGCATCCCCCGCCCCCACCAGTAGCGCAGGCAGTCGACGACGAAGCGCGCGACGACCGGCTGGTTGCAGTTGACGGTGTTGCCGCAGCCGCTGTAGTTGTAGTACTGGCCCTCGGGCGCGAGCATGTAGTAGACGCGGTTGTCCAGGCCCCTGTTCGGAGGGGAGGGGTGGGCGGGTGGGAGGCGCGGCGGGGTCAGGCGGGGCGGGGCGAGCGTGCCGACGGGGCGTGCGCGCGGGCGCGGGGCTGCGCAGGGGGCTTCAAAGAGGCTGCGGCGGGAGCGTGCCGAGGCCGCGGGCACGCGCCTGAACGACAGCGTGGGCCCCATTTCGTTGCCCTCGGCCGTGTGGTTGAATACCACGTCCAGGATCACCTGCGCGGGAGGGGGGCGCGCAGGGAGGCTCGCTGGTCGGGCGTGCGTGCCAGGCCAGCCACGCGCCGTGCTCAATGCGCCTGCACGCGCCCGCCTGCGCGCGGGCCTCCCACCTCCCCGCCGCCACGCCGCACCGTCATCCACCCGCCCGCCTCCCCCGCCCCCACCTCGATGCCGCGGCGGTGGCACTCCTTGACCAGCTGCTTGAACTCGTTCAGGACGTCGGTGCCGGAGCCGCCGGCGGCGGCGGCGGCCGAGTAGCGGGCCATGGGCGCGAAGAAGCCGACGGTGGAGTAGCCCCAGAAGTTGTAGCGGTGGGCAGTGGTGCCGGGGATTAGCTGCGACGCGCGGAGGGGGGGGGAAGGGGAGGGGAAAGGGAGGGAGGGGCGCACGGTGAGGGTGGGGGAAGGGGGGCGGGTGCCGGGTATTGCAGCCTCCCTGCCAGCGCGCCGCCGCCTCGCGCCCGCCCGTAGTCTGCGAGCGCTCGCCCACCTCCACACACACCCCTCTGCCCCTCTGCACCTCCGCCCCTCCCAAACCAGCCACCCACCCACACCCCCTTGCCCCTCCCAGACCAGCCACCCAGCCACCCACACGCGCCTGGTAGTACTCGAGCTCGTTGAACTCGTGGACGGGCATGAGCTCGATGGCATTCACGCCCAGCGCCGCCAGGTAGTCGAGGCGCTCCACGAGGCCCGCGTACGTCCCCGGCGCGCCCACCCCGCTGGCCGCGCCCGCCGTGAAGCCACGCACGTGCATCTCATACACCACCAGGTCCTCCATCGGCAGGCAGAGCGGGCGGTCGCCCTCCCAGTCAAAGGCCGCCGCCGGCTGCGGCAGTGCGGCCGCCGCCTGCGGCCACGTGCGCGCCAGGCCGAGCACGCCGGGAGAGCCGTAGGCCAGCTCCTGCGGCGGCGGCGGCGGCGGCGGTGCCGGCGCGCGGTGGGTGGGGGAACGCCCGCTCCACGCGCGCAGCGGTGGGCGTGCAGGGGCGGGCGCAGGCGCCCAGAGCGCGCGCGCGCTGGCGGGCGCGGGGCGCCGCGGCGCGGCCTCACCGGCCCCATCTCCCCAAACCGCTGCCGGCCGGTGAAGATGACGCGGGCGTAGGGGTCCAGGACCACGCGGGACTGCAGGGACAGAGCAGTTGTGGGGAGGGCATGGACGAGCAGTTGTGGGGAGGGGATGAGCAGCGGTGCTAGCGCGCAGGCAGCGTCTGCAGCAAGCCCCGCGTTTGATGCGCAGCGAGGCTCGCCACCAGGCAGGGCACCACACGCGTGGGCGGCTGCCGCGGCAGCGCCCCCTGGGCCAGCCACAGCGCGCGGCGCCAGCGCCGGCGCCAGCGCCGGCGCCAGCGCCGGCGGATGCGTCGGCCCCTCGCACACCCCGCGCCACCCCCTTCGCGCCGCACCCCCTCACCGCGTCGTAAGCCTGGCCATAGGCCTCGGGCTGCCGGGCCTGGCTGGGGCCGAGGACCCGGTAGCCATAGAGGAGGGAGGGGTCGAGCCCCGGCAGCGCAATGTGCCAGACGTCGCCGGTGCGGTTGGCGACCGGGTCCAGCGGCACCTCCCAGGTCGCGCGGCCCGCCGCCAGGTCAGCCTCCGTGAACAGGCAGAGGCGCACGTCCCAGGCACTGGAGGAGAAGATTGCAAAGTTGGTCGCGCCCTGCAGAGCGATGGAGGGGAGCAGCGAGGTGGGGCGGCGGGACGGGCAGCGGGGGCGCGGCGGGCCACAGGGGTGAGGTTGGGGGCCGGCGTCCGGCTGGGCAGCCAGCCTCACAGCCGCGGGAGCACGCAGCCTCGCAGGGGCACGTGCAGCGGGCCAGTGCCCCCTTGCCGCCAAGCGCGTGCGGGAATGCGCGCGCACCGCGCGCGGGTCCAGCGTCGCGCCCAGCGGCTCGGGCAGCCCACAAAGGGCGGCGCCAAACGCCGGGCCAGCCTCCTGGCCCGAGGGCTCCAAGTAGGAGGGCCGCCTGGGCGCGCTGGTCGGCAGCGTGGGCCGCGGGGTCGACTGCAGCGTGCTCGTGGCCACGGGGCGGGGCACCGCCCGCGCGCGCCGGAGCGGCGCCTTCCCAGGGCTGCGGCGATCGCATCGACAGCACCGTTGGCATCGCGCCTGGCCAACCAGCGTGGCGGGGCGATCGACACCAAGCAAAGGTCGCGCGCCGATCGTCTTGCAAGTGCCTAGCTTAGGGCACACTGCCCTCGTCGCCCTCATTTGGAGCGCTCCTCGCTGAACACAGGCAGGCCCTCGCAACGCAGGGCCCGCGACTCCCTCTGCTTGTTTGGCCTCCTGATCGGCCCTGCCTCCTGAAACGGTCAAAAGCAGCGTGATAATGACGTGAACAGCAAATTAAGCATATGATTGCGCGCGCGGACCAGGACCACCCGCCCACTTGATGCCGCCAGCCGACAGCACATTACAAGCCGGACATGTCTGGTAGGCCCAGGTACCAGGTAGCCTGGAGACCACGCATGGTGCACCAACATGCTGTTCATGTTCATGGATCGCAGTGCGGCTCCGCCATCAGGCGGGACGCGTGTGCACGTGTACGAGCGTGAGCGCTGCTCGTCCACTTCCACCTCGGATGTGCACTCCTCCAGCTATCAGCTGCGCAAGACAGATGAGAGGGCTCTAGGCTGCAGCGCACGTGTTTTACCAGGACTCCCCCTGCCCTGCGCACAGCCGACACGTAGGCGGGGGCCACAAGTGTGTGTGGCATGAAAATGCATTTCATGTCGGCATGAAGACGCATGTGGGGCAATTGGCCCGCCAAGATGGCATGGAACAACAGGAGTCTGAAAGCCATCGGCCCTTCTCGGGGATCCACAAAAGCCACGCCACCAGGCGACGTGTCCCGCGCGCGGGCGCGCACCGACCCATACAATGACATCCCATGAGCTCCGCGAGACCTCAACCATGTACGATTGCTGAAAAATGTCTGGAGCTTTTTAACAGCTGCCCGGAACCTCGTAGATCGGATGTGGCAATGTCCTCGGCCCCCACTTTCCCTTTCAGCAGACGTGCTAACCAGGCCCACACCGCCTGAAGCAGCTGCTCGCACGATACACGATACTATCACATACGCTGGTGGACAAACGCCAACAAGCCTGCGGTGGCCCCACCCTCTCCCTAGACGGCTTCAGCGCCCCCACCGGCTCGTGTTCTTGCTTTTCTTGGCCTGCCACGGCTCGGGACAGCGCAGTGTTAGACTTAGCCACCAAAGGCGCAGGGGGCGCGCTGCCCACGAGTAAATGCGATGAGGGGAGAGGGGCAGGCGGGCGCAGAGGCGGAGGGCCAAAGCAGTGGAGCTGCAGCAGCAGGTACTGCACCCCACCCCGCCTTGGCTGGCGGCCGAGGCGAGACCGGCAGGCCGACCCCCCAAGCCATCGACATGGAGGCCAAGCTAGCGCTGGCGCGGCAGAAAAACCGCGAGGTGCAGAGCTGGATGGGAGGGGGGGTTGACGCACGCTGCGCCGTAGCATGCCCGCCAACGCGAGACCCCTGCAGCACCCGCTGCGCCCGCGCCCGACCCTCACTCTGCAACTGTGTGCCCCTCGCGCGCCGAGCCTTCCCCTCCCACCACCTGCGTGCCGACTCTCCCCGCCGCGCGCCCCGCCGCCGGCGCCCCGCGCGCGCAGGCGCAGCAGCGCTTCCGGGAGCGGCAGCAGGAGAAGCGCGCGCAGCAGGCGGTGGAGCTCGAGGCCGCATCGCACGCGGTGGCCACGCTGCAGCGCGAGAACGAGGCGCTCGCCCTCCACGCCACGGTGCTGGAGAAGATGCTGGCTGTGCGCGACGCCATGCTGGCGGTGTTTGGCCACACCGCGGGCGGCGCGGCGGCCGCGGCGGCGGCGCCGTTGCCGGCGCCGATGCCGCACCTGGACGGCGCCCAGCTGGCAGTGCTGCAGGACAGCGGGCGCCGGCTGGTGAGCGCGGTGGAGCACCTGCCGGCGGAGAGCGAGATTGACGCGCTGGGCGCCGGCCTGGGAGACCCCGCCTGGGGCCTGCGCTCTGACTCTGACGAGCTGGCCAGCGAGGCGATGCTGCTGGTCGCCAGCCCCCCCCGCCCTGATGCTGGGCCGTGCCGACCAGCTGGGGGCCTCGGTCTCCCTGGACGGGAGCGCCCTCGAGCGGGTGAGTGGGAGGCCCGGGACGCCAGGGCACGGCGTGGCGTTCGCGGGGCGGCGCAGCGGGATGGGTGGATGGGCGGGTGGTGGTGGAACGAAGTGGATGGGTGGGTCGGTGGAGCTGCGTCGCGGTGCCCCGCGGTGCGCCTTGGCCTGACTCAGGCGCCGCGGGCCGCAGGTCCCATCCATCCCGCTGCCCGACAACGAGGTGGTGCGGCAGGAGGTGCTGGCGATGCAGTCGCCCGACGACATGGTCACCTACTGGCGCGCGTGGCAGGTGGACATGTGCGCATCCTGGGCGGCGGCGCAGCAGGCCGGGTTCGACGAGGGCAGCGTCCGTGAGCTGCAGGCGGTGCTGACACGCATGGAGCAGCTGTGGTGGCACGGTGAGTGCCGGGCCGGGGGGCGGGGCCGAACCGGCGCGCGAGGCAGCGCCGGGCTGGAAGGTGGGGCCAAACCGGCGCGCGAGGCTCGAGAGGAGGGGCGGCGGGATGTTCCGCGCGCTCGGCTCTGCCCATGTGACGCCCCTCCCCCGGGCGAGACGCGAGGTTGCGGCGAGCGAGCGTGTGCCGCTGCTGCTTGCTTCCCTTGCCCGTGCAGCCTCCCACCTCAAGCCCTCGTTCCTCACCCACCTCGCGCACGTTGGCATCCCCACCAACAGCGCGGCACAGCCGGTGGGGCCCGCCTGCACGCCGCCCCCCCACTCCCATCTGCGCTGTGCTCCATGCCGATGCTGTGCTGCGGCGTGCCGAGCCCAACCTGTGGAGTCCAGCACGCGCCCTCACACTCTGGAGGCAAACTGCCCCACCCCACCACTCCCCCGCACCTGCTCGCCGCCCGCGCCCTCCCCCCGCCACAGGTCTGGGAGCGCATGGCGGCTGAGCTGCTGGCCGAGCTGCACCCCTCGCACCTGGTGGCCCTGCGCCGCGCGTGGCAGCAGTACAGCAAGCAGCTGGCCAAGTGTGCGGTCGGCTGCGCCGAGTGGGTGAGGCGCCTGCAGGCGCTGCGCGTGGCCGAGGCGCCGGGGTCGATGCACACGGCGGCGGCGGACAGCCTGGCGGTCGCGCAGGTGGCTGGCCACGTCGCGGCGGCGGTGCAGGAGGAATATCTGGCCTCCATGGAGTTGATCGGCACCATCTCCCAGTGCGTCAGCCTCGTGCAAAAGTGCCGGATGAAGTGAGTTGATGAAGAGCTGGATGAAGCGAGCGCGGCGGGGGGCGCCGCGCCGCGCAGTGTGGGGGGGCGCCCAGACAGGGGCGCGCGCTGGGGCGTGCGGGCAGAGGCGTCGCAGAGCACTGCTGGGGACCCTGCTGGGCCTCCCTCCTTCGAGGGTGCGGCGAGTGGGTGGCTGAGGTGGGAGGGAGGCGCGTGGCGCGCGACTGGCGCTCGGGGCAGAACCCGTGCTGCCGCGGCGCCAGCCGCCAGCCCTTGCCCACCTGCCCGGCCATTGACTGCTTTCCGGCTGGCCATCCACCCGCCCGGCCTGCCGCAGCGCCGAGGCGGCGCCCCACATGCCCGACGTCGTCTGCGTTGCATACCATGTGCTCTGGCTCGCAGAGCAGCAGCGGCAGCAGCAGGCGCAGGCATCGCCGTCCGCACTGCTGCCGTCGTCGGCCGCGCAGTCGGGCAGCTAGTTGGCAGCGCACGCCCTTGAGCATCCCCGGTGGCTGCAGCATCCCCTCGAGGCGCACGGCGCCTGCACAGCGGCCCCCTCCCTCGGGCGATTCGCAGAGGGATGGTGCTGCCAGGCGCCTGCAACCAGGTGCTTTGGACTTGTGTGGTGTTTTTCATTTCCATTTCCATCCCGCAGTTCACAAAGTCAAGTTGCATTTCTGCCCTTCTCCTGCTGCCGCCGTCGCTTTCTTTCCCCCGTTCTATTCAATCACAGGTCTTTGAAACACCGTATCGTCTTTCCCCAACCCAACCTGTTTGCCCAACCCACCCAACTGCCTTCCTTACTTGATCAAATGCAACCGACTTGGATATAAAACGCACGACATGCCTCATTCTTAGTGTCGAGTAGCAAGGTCGATGGGTGGATAGTGAGGACAAACATTGGATGCATTGGGGCCCGCGCTTGAAGCTGTTGTCCCGTTCGTTGTGACCTCTCATCACGATGTTCTCAAGTGCACCCACAGCATGGGACCTCTGGGTCGAGCAGGGGACTCCGGATCGCCTACTGCAGCCGCCGCGGTCGCGGCTGCAGCTGCTGGGTCAGGGGCTGCTGGGGCTGCTGCGGCTTGAGCGGGGGCTGCTGCGTGCCTGGCCCGCCCGCCAGCTGGCGCTGCTGCGCCGCCTCGGCCAGCTCGCACAGTGCCTCGTGCGCCGCGAGGTCCAGCGCCTCTGCCACGCGCCCCGTCGACAGCACCTCCCACAGCAGCCGCTGCGCCTCCTCGACCAGCGGGGGCAGCGCCTCGGACGAGCGCTTGAGGCTGTCAAACAGCCTGCGGGTGGGAGCAGCGGGTCGTTGCGGCGGGGTGGGAAGGGCAGGGGTGGTGGGCAGCAGGCCGGTGTTGTCGGAGATGGGCTCAGAGCGAACAGCTGCCATGTCAAAGGGCGAGGTCCCCTCTGCTGCCGGCGTTTGAGAGCACCCCTCACCGCTTCTTGTTTGGCTCAGCCATGCCGCGCTGCTGCACCAGGGCACGGATCCGCCGCTGCAGGGCCTCCTGTCGAGCGGGAGGGGTGGTGTTGGTAGGAGGGCCTCCTGCGCCGCGGTAGAGCCAGAGTGGCGGCACTCACATGGGTTCTGAGGGCCTCCATCGCCTCGGCGCGCAGTGCATCCAGACGCCCAGTCTGGGCCAGGACCTGCAGCACCTCCTCACACAGCTCGCCCGGCTGTTGCGGCAGCCGTCCACTTTGCGGCGGCCGCCTGCTCGGGCTGTCGGCGCCTGCCATAGAGGCTATTGGTGGTCCCGCCGCTTCTCTCACTGTGCCTTTCTCTGCGCGCGGGTGCAGAGTTGCCGCTGGCGGTGGGCGATTGAAGAAGAGGAGTGAACAGCGAGCGATCAGACCTGCTTGCGGGTCACAAATAGACTGCCGAGCACGATGCGAGAGTTGAAATAGCAACGGCATCTGCCAACGCACTCTTGAGGCGGCTCTTCCACCACTTCCGCCAGAACGACCGTGTTCCACCTCGACACGTACAATTGATTATTTAGCTCGCTGATACCTGATAGAGCGTGCTTTCCGGTGGGCCTCCAAGGGAGGCAAGCATATGCAGCTCCTGCAGGCGCTGAAAGAGAGGGAAGTCGGCGTCCGAGATGTGGCCAGGTGCGCTGAGGCGGCCACGGGACGCAGGGTGCATGGAGGTTCCGCCCCGCCCTGCCCGTCGCTCGCGCCCGCTCAGGAGCACCTCGGGCCTGCTCCCGTGCTGCTCCAACGCAGGCACGCAGCCAGCTCCGAGCGCACGGCGCTGGTGGAGCGCATGGAACGGATTGGGACGCTGCCTGCCCGGGGCGGAGAGGGCCATGATGGTGCGTCGGCCGCGGCGCTGCCCGCCACCTGGCGCCCCAACTGCGCGGCCTTCGACGTGCGCGCCGCGCTTGCTGCCCCGCGTGCGCAGGCTGTGTGAACACTGTATCGTTTTCGGCCGAAGGCGAGCTCCTAGCCTCGGGCTCCGACGACCTGCAGATCGTTTTGTGGGACTGGCAGGCGCAGCGCCGCCGCCTCGCCTTCGACTCAGGACACACGAATAACGTCTTTCAGGTCTGTCTGGGGCTGGGGAGCCTGCCGCGATGGAGGAGCGCGCGTGGGGGCCCAGCGAGAGCGACCACCAAGGGCGTCTATCGCGCCGGCCACAGCCGGCGGGCGCAGCCGAGGCGGCTGGGTGGGCCGGCTGGCTCGCCTGAACTCCCGGCCGTCGCGCCCAATTTCCCTGCGCAGGCCCGCTTCCTGCCCCACTCCTGCAACAAGACGCTCATCACCGCTGCGGCCGACGGCCAAGTGCGCCTCGCACAGCTGGGCGAGGCGGGCGCCGTGACCACCAAGCGCCTGGCGCGCCACCGCGGCCGCGCGCACAAGTTGGCCATCGAGCCGGGCAGCCCCCACTGCTTCCTCAGCAGCGGCGAGGACGGCGAGGTGGGTGGGAGAGGACGCGACGTTGGCCAGAGCTGGGGCAGCAGCGTGCACTTGCCTGCTTGCAGGGTAGCTAGCATGAAACGCTCGCCCTCCCACTTGCGCCGCGCCGGGCGCAGGTGCGCCACTTTGACCTGCGAGAGCCGAGCGCGGGCCAGCGGCGCCTCCTCATCTGCACCAACAGCCGGGTGAGCGCCCGCCCCAGCGCCGCTGTGCAGACTGTGCGCAAGGAGGAGCGCCTGCGTGCCTGTTGGTGTTGCACCCTGCTCACTGCCCTCTGGCCCTCGCGCATGCAGGGGTACCCCATTGAGCTGAACAGGTGAGGACAAGGTGATGAGCGTGTGGGTGCGGGCACTCTGCGGAACAGGCCTTTGCGGGCGGCGCTGTGCGGCCAGCCAAAGCAGCTGCGTGGGCCCCTCCTCCCCCCGCCCTGCCATGCAGCGTGCACTGGCACCCCAGCCGCCCCCAGTTCTGCGTGGGCGGCGGCGACGTCTACTGCCGCGTGTATGACGTCCGCCGGCCGCAGGGCGTGACGCCCGTGCGGCGCCTGGCACCTGCGCCGCTGCGCGCGGCGCGCGGCGGGCGCTTTGGCACCTGCCACATCACCTGCGCCGTCTACTCCGAGCGCTCCCCAGCTGCCGACATCCTGGTCACCTACAACGACGAGTGCATGTGCGTGTGTCGGGCGCCACGCCTGTGCACACTTCAGTATGTGCCGACGAGTGCATGTGCACTCGCTGGGCGTCTGGCCGTGTGCACGTCAGCCCTGTGCTTGGGTGACGCCTGCCGCTGCTCTTGGGGATTTCGGCCCGCTTGGCCAGACCCCTCGCGCCGAATCCCACCCTGTGCAGGTACCTCTTTGCCGCGGAGGAGCGGCGCGGGATGGGCGGCGCTGGCGCGGGCAGCAGGCAGCACGCCGGTCACGGCGCCAGCAAGCGCACACGCAGCAGCGACGACGCCCCTGCCGCTGAGCAGCGGCGGGCAGTGCGCCGGCAGAGCGGCGGCGGCGATGATGCGGCAGCGGGCCGTGTGGCGCCTGCATCCACTGCGGCAGCATTGGCGGCAGCAGAGCACGTTAGGGTGCGGCAGAGAATGCTGCAGGACGATGGGGCGATGGATATGATGGAGCCTCCGCGAGCATTTGCCTGCCATTCTGCCACGCTGCCAGGCAGCGGCACAGGCACCGCGAGCGGTGCCAGCAGGCGCCAGGATGCAGATGGGGCAGGCACGGGCACTGGCATGGCAGTGGAGGACGAGGCGCGGGCCGGGCCGAGGGCGGGCAGGGGAGCAGAAGCGGGCTCGACGGGCGCTGGGCCTGGCAGCCGGGGCAGTGCTAGCAGTGGCGAGCCGCAGGCCAGCGGAGCCAGCGACAGCGGGGAGCCGGCATTTAGCGAAAGCAGCAGCGGCGGCAGCAGCAACGACAGCTCGGAGGAGGAAGAGAGTGCGAGCGAGGGTGGTTCAGAGGAAGAGGAGGATGAGGAGGAAGAAGAAGAGGAGGACGACGAGGAGAGTGAAGACTATGGCTACGGCGACGACTACCGCTTGCTGCTGCGCGGGGGCACCCCGCCCGCCGAGGGCGGCATCGTCGTCGACCGCGCAGACGCGTCGCCCAGCAGCAGCGAGGACGACGCGGCGGTGGCCGCGGGCGTCGATGAAGTGCTGCAATCCTACCGAGGTGCGCGGGGTGGGATGGCCGAGGGCAGCGCGCCGCGCCGCCAGGTGCCAAGCCACGTCGTTGTGCCGCGTCGGCGTCCAGCTCGTGTGCAGTGTGGCAGCTCCTGCCGCGCTCTGCCCGCCCTGAGCCCCTCCCCCGCTCCCCTGCCACCCCTCCTCGCTTCTCCCTTCCCAGGGCACCGCAACGCGCAGACGGTCAAGGGCTGCTCCTTTTTCGGTGACCGCGACGAGCTGGTGCTCTCCGGCTCCGACTGCGGCAGCATCTTCATCTTTGGCCGGGCCAGCGGCGCGCTGCGCATGCTGCTGGAGGTGGGCGGCACGCGCATGGGTGTGCGGGTGGCGCACGGGGGCGCGCGGGCGGCGTACGGGGGGCGCTCGGCATGCGCATGGGTGCGAGGCGACTGGGTGCGCGCGAGCGGCGCAGGCAGCATGGCCGGGGGGGCAAGCAGTGGAGTCGTGCGGCCTCGCCTCGTTGCCCGCATCCATTGGCGACAGCGGTCCCTCACCCTCCTTGGCAGAACGCCGACACGCATGTGGTCAACTGCTTGGAGCCCCACCCGTCCCAGCTGCTCACTCTAGCGACCAGCGGCATCGACAGCGACGTCAAGCTCTGGGCGCCCGGGCCGGAGCGGCGGCCGCCGGGGAGCGCGGCTGCCGCGCGCACCGAGGCCAACCTGCGCCGCCAGGGCCAGCGCTCCTCAGGTGGATTTGTCATTTCGCCCGAGATGCTCCAGATGTTGCTCATGCGGCGGGGTGGCGGTGGCGGCGGCGACAATGAGGACAGCGAGGGCGAGGGGGCTGACGCGCCGCGCCCCGGCGACTGCACCATTGGCTGAGAGCGTGCGCCGGGGCCTGCGTGAGTGCTCCTCCGCCCGCCCATGTACAGATAGGTAGCCTAGCGGCAGAAAACGCGTGCCCTGTACTCTGCTGTTGTACTCCTGTTTTGCCATCTGTGGGGGCCCACGCCTGGTCTTCCCTGGGTGTTCGGGTGGTGCTCGGGTGGACGAGCCTGTGGGCACGGCACCGGATTGCTGGACACATTCACAGGAACACCCGATTTTGCAAGCAATTTCGCTTGCGGAACGGTGCATGCCTCATGGTGCCAAGCTGTAAGACCAGACCAGACCAGGAACACCCGACTGCATGTATTCATCCTTGAGGGGGCACGCTGCCTGCATTCCGGTGGCCCGCCCGCCGGCAACGCCGTGCGCGCGCAACGCTCGAGCCGCGGCAGCGCCAGTTGTCTTCTGTGCAGCTGCCTGCCTAGCCGCGTGCATCACCAACAAGCTGTGGGAGTCGGACCCATGCCCACTGAGCGCCGCCCCTGGCCGCCTCAAGGCCGAGTCCGCCCCTGGCCGCCCTAAGGAGGGCGACCTTACAGACCGACGACAACGCTGTCACCTACCAGTCGCTCCAGGAGTTTCTAATACCATCCTGCATCGTCGTTCGCTACACCGCGCCTGAGGCCCAGCAGCGCACTGTGTGAGGCCGCCTAGCGCCCCACTGCTCCCTCCTGCCAGTATGAAGCGCTGCCCAGCTGCAGACGTGGTGGACTTGACCTCGCCAGAGGCCCAGGCCGCGACGAGCTCACCTCTCGCTAAGCGGGCCAAGCGTTCGGGGCCCTCGTCTGTCGTGGACCTTACATCAGACGACGTGGGGCCCCTGCACCGCCGGCCAGCAGCAGAGAGGCTGCGGCGCACGCCGCGACCGTCCCGCAGGGCGCCGCCGCTCGCGAGGCTGCCGCTCAACGAGGAGAAGCTATCCGCGCTGGTCGAGTCGACCAAGGCGGACGAGGCGCTGGCGCGGCGGCTGCAGGTGGGCGAACGGCAGACTGAGCACAGTCTGGCCTTGTGAAATGCAGGCTTGTGCGAGTGCTTCCACCGTCAACCCCCCTACCACATCCACTTTCGAGTCGCCTGCCCGGCCCTGCAGGATGAGGAAGACAGGCGCGTAGTGCAGGCCGAGGCTGCGCTGCAGCGCAGAATGGACGCGCTCGAGCGTGCAGAGGAGGATGCCGAGGCGGCAGGGCACGCGCGCTTTGGCTTTGGCGGCCGGCGGGTATCGCTGTCCCGCCGCGGTGGTGGTTTTAGCGCAGCAGGAGTGGCGGCGGCGACCGCAGGGCCCGTGGCGGCGGCCCGGGCCGGGCTCGATGCACTGGGCCAGGGGCACGGCGGCCGTGCGACCGGGCCGCGCAGCGCGCGGCGGCGGGCGGGGCGGTGGGCTGATGGGCTGGGCTATGGCATGTTTGGCGGCGGGCCCCTCCTTCCCCAGCTGTCGGCCTTCCAGCACGCGATGGCGCAGGTGGTGGGGGGCACCAACTCGGGCCTGCCCCCCCAGCTGCTGTTCTCCGACCGCGACTTTGGCGAGGCAGGTGAGCTAGTTGCGCGGGAGGGAAAGATGCACACAACCCGGCCAGCCCACACTGCCCGGCACGCAGCCACGCCCTGATGCAGCGCCCCCGCTCTGCCCGCCTGACGCAGACTATGAGCTGCTGCTGCGCCTGGACGAAAAGGTGGAGTCGAAGAAGGGGGCGAGCCGGGCGGCAGTCGAGGCGCTCGCAACATTCCGCTTGCCGGCGGGCGGCGGCGCTGCCTGCGAGGCCGACGCCTGCTGCATCTGCCTCGAGGAGCCGCGCCCGGGTGACAAGCTGTGCAGGCTGCCCTGCCACCACACCTTCCACGCGGCCTGCATCCAGCGCTGGTGAGGCGGCGCACCAGCCCTTGACCTCGCATGAGTCTGGCAGTCTTCCCCAGATCCAACGTTTGGCCTCTGCGCCCTCCTCCCGCTGCCACGCAGGCTGCTCACCAAGGCAGTGTGCCCTGTGTGCCAGCGGCCATCGGCGTGATTCGCAGCTTTCGCCGCCTGCTGCTTCCTCTTCTACGCGTTAGCCCGTCTGCGCTCCCTCTCCTCCTTGGCTCCGCTCGGCAATGCTGCTGCTCACACTGCCTCCTGCGGCGCCGCATTGGCGCTGCTGCCTGTCTCTCGGGAACTGATGCCCTGTATGCTCGCACCCTGTACTGTAACCTTTGACCGGAACATGGACGAGGGCTGGCAGCCCTACGAGGCGTGAGGCACGGCAGCGGGTGGCAGACATGGGCGGCGGGCGGGCACTAGTCGGCCTGTCTCCCATGAGCTTTCATCTCCTCGCTACATGATGCTTGCGTTGAGCCTGGGCTGCAGCCCCGCGCTAGTCAGCCGCAGAGAGCAGCAGTCGAGAGGATCGTCTGCCCAGCGATGCTGGCACAGTAGCAGGAGACGCTGCGTGGCCGCCATGGCGAGCGGACGACCAGCAGATGGCGACTCGCCGGCGCCGGCGGTGAGGGCGGCCGAGCGTTTGGGGCTGTTGCTCAAGCTTGCTGCATTGGTGCGCCGCCGGCCGGCCTCCAAGCGGTACACTGCGGTGCCTCTGCTCTGCAACTGCAGGGTGGCGGCACTCCGCCCAGCCTGATCGCCGACTCCGACGGCGCCTTCCTGCTCAAACTGCTGGGACTGTGTGTTTTCGGGGGCGCCGCAATCAAGTACGGCTCGTTGCTTCTGGACCTGCCATTCGAGCCCAACTCAGCCATCGCCGTCACTGCAGTGGTGCTGCCACCCGCAGTATACTCTTTAATCCTGTTGAGCAAGTAACACGCCACGCTCAGAGAGACCACGGAGGACATTTGGACCAAGGGAAGGGAAAAGGGCACGAAGGGGGAGGGAAAGGGGCAAACAAGGGGAAGGGGCACAGCTCCGCTGCGCGTTTGCTCGTACTCCGGCACATGCCACCGCCGCCGCCTGCCGCTCAGTGCATGCCGCCGCCGCCCATCTGCTGCTGGAGCTGGACCAGGGCCGGGATGCGCTGGGCCTCCGGCAGCGCCATGACTGCCTGCTGCACGTGGGCCGGGAGGGTGGACAGTACAGCATAGAGCTGGCGCTGCGCCGCGCTGGGATCGTACTGCGCCGGCTGCGCCGCCGCGGTCTGCTGCGCCGCGGCCTGCTGGGCGGCGAGCGCGTGCTGCTGCTGCGCCTGCTGGGCTGCGAGCGCGCGCTGCTGCTGTACCTGCGAGGCCGCCGCTTGCTGCTGCGCCTGCTGGCCGAGCACGCGGGAGAGGTAGAACTTTTCGGCGGCGGCCGTGATGTGTTCCTGGGGGATGTGCGGCAGCGAGGCACGCTGCTGCTCAGATAGGGAGGCCAGGAAAGCGGCCAGAACCTGCTGCTGCTCGTTGTTGGGCAGCTGGACCAGGCGCGGCACGCCCGCCGGCCAGTCGGCGGCGGCGGCGGCGGCCGCGGCCGCCGCCGCGCGCTGCTGCTCTTCCAGCGCAAACTGCTGCATCATCTGCCGCTGCATGTGGGGCGGCGCGCCCGCCAGCTGCTGCTGGAAGGTGGCCATGCGCGCGGCCGCAGTCGCGCCGAGCGGCGGCGCCGGGGCCGCCGCCACCGCGCGCGGCGCCTGCCGCGACTGCGTCTCCTGCTGGTCGTGCTGCGCCTGGCGCCGGCGCTTGGCCCGCTGCAGCTCACTGTCATCCGAGAGGTCAGACTCGGAGTCGGAGTCGGAGTCGGACTCTTCGTCGCTGCGGCGGCCGACACGGTGGCAGGAAGGTGGGGCGCGGGGGCGCGTGCACGCAGCCGGGCGGCAGCGGGCGGCACCCACACGCAGCACAGGCGTGTGCGTTGACCGAGCGACAGCACCCGGCGTGCGCGCCACTGTCGCCCCGGCTGCGCCGCCGTCACCGCGCCTCCTCCCTTTGGCCTCCCGCCCACCTGCTCGGCTCTGTCTCGCTGTCGTCGCCGGACGGCTCGGGCGACCCCGCCAGCACGTACACGCTCTTGCGCCCCACCTGCTTCTTGCTCGTGCTGTTGAGCGGCAGCGAGCCGTGCGCCGCCGCCTTGAGCCGCGCGTATGCGGTGCGCGCGCCGTGGGGCCGGCGCGGGATGCGGCTGCGTGGGCGCCGCGGGATGGGCAGGTCCAGGCAGTGCACGTTGCTGGCGGGCTCCTCCTCCGCCTCCTCCTGCGCCGCCTCCTGCGCCTCCTCCACAGGCGGCTGCTCCGGCGGGGCCTCTGGCTCTCGCGCTGCTGCACCCGCCTCGGCCTCCACTGCCGCCTCTGCCGTCGGCGCCGTGGGAGCGGCTGCAGGCGGCGCCATGGCCGGCGGCGCGTCCTGCACCGCCAGCTCCGTGTTGCCGGCCGGCTGCCCGTCTGCCTCTGCCTTCACCGCCTCGACCGCAGCAGCAGCTGCGACGCCGTCGGGCCGGGCCGCCTGGCCGGAGCCGCGCTGCTCTTGCTCTGCGCCCTGCTCTGTGGCGGGCGCCGCCGCCGCGCCGAGCTCTGCACCATTGGCACCCTTGGCGCGCCCCAACTCGTCTACCACTGGCTCAACAGGGACGGGGTCCGCCATACCTCCGGTCGCTGCAACAGTGGAGGGCAGGGCAGCGGGGCTTGCATGGGCGGGCTGCTCAGCGCGCCATTGTGATACGTGGGACGCAGGCAGGAGGCAGGAGACCACCAGGAGAATGTGTGCGCAGGCAGGGGCAGAAGGAAGCAGTGCAACCAGGGCGAGGCGCGGGCGCGGGCGGGTAGTGGCCGGCGCGCGGCAGCAGGCCGCGCACGGCCTACATCGAGAGCTCCTCGATCGGCGCAGCTGCCAGCGAGGCGCCGTTCGAAAAGTTGCGCCCAAACTCACCGCCTGCCAGCTGCACGTGTTGCTGCAGGCTCTCTCCGTCCTCTGCGGGGCCCTGGGATCCATTGACGGGGAGTTGGGGAGCTGGAGCCGGAGCTGGGGCACCATCCATCTTCGCGCGTGCTGCTCCTGCTGTGCTTGTGTGGCAGATCACATGCGCAACCCAGGGTGGTCAGACTTCGTCTGCCAGCGTCCACGCAGCAGCCGTTCTTGGCCGTCGCGAGCGGGGCCCGCCCCCGGCGTCCACCGGACCCGCGTCCTCCAGAGGCAGCGCAAGTAGCTCCCCCCTGCACCAGGTGGCCTCCTGGTGACTGCAGTCGCAGGGGACGACAGCGCAGCGCAAGTGCAGGGGCGCCCTCGCTCATTCCCGCCCGCCACCTCCACTGCGGCGCTGGACCCCCCCCGGCCGGGCACCTTCTGCCGTCTTTGCTAACCACTCCACCTGCTATTGTGCCTGTCACTGATCGTCGCATTGCCCTCCAACGAGGAGCAGGCGTTTTGCAACGCAGCAGCATTGCATGCGTCCCCTCTCCTCCTCCTCCAAGACCTCTTTGCGACATCGCACCTGAGAGCTCACAGGCACAGCGGGCGGCGCGATGGGCGAGGAGGAGGAGCGGAACCAGCCCGCAGAGACGAGCGAGCTGCCGCCGAAGAAGAAGGGCAAGGTGGGCAGTACTGTCGCCGAGCAGGAGACCAGTTGCGGTTGGGAGTCCCTTGCCCGCCAGCCACCTCCGTCGGCCGCCGGGCGCTCCGCCGACCTCCCTCGCCGGGCCCGACTGTCCCTGCAGCACCGCAAGGAGAAGCCGTGGGACCATGAGGGCATCGACCACTGGAAGGTGGAGCCCTTCCACAAGGAGGACAACCCCAGCGGCATGCTGGAGGAGAGCTCGTTTGCCGTGCTCTTCCCCAAGTACCGAGGTGGGCGCCGCGCTCTTGTGTGCGGGAGCGCAGTTGCCGTGTGAATACTGCGGCAGGCGGCGGCCGGGCTGGGGCAGGTGCCATGCTGCACCCGGGCCGGCGCCACCGCGCTCCCGCGCGCTGTGCTGCTGCTGCGCCACACCGCGGACGCCCCCCACCCTGCCATCCCCCCACCCCCCCAAACCCCGCAAGCTCCTGCTTCCTGGGCCCTCCACCCTGCTGCACCCCGCGCCCTCCCCCCGCAGAGAAGTACCTGCGGGAGGCGTGGCCCGCGGTGACCAAGGCGCTCAAGGAGCACGGGGTGGGCTGCGAGCTGAACCTGGTGGAGGGCAGCATGACGGTGCGCACGACGCGCAAGACCTGGGACCCCTACATTATCCTCAAGGCGCGTGTGGGGCGTGCATGAGTGCGCGATCGCTGTGTGGGTGGGGTGGGGGGGCGAGGTGAGGAGAGGGAGGTGCTGGGCAGCTGGCAGAGGGGGGAGGGGGCAAGCAGTGGGGCGAGCGGCAGCTGCGGCGTGGGAGGCGAACCAGGCGCCGCCGCCTGCCGGAGCCTTGCATGCAGCCCGTCGCGTCCCTTCCACCTGGCCAGCTTGGCCCGGCCTGCCCCGCCAGCCCCCACCCACCCCCTCCCACGCTCGCCTCCCTCGCCCCGCGCACCCCTCCCCGCCGCCCCGCGCAGGCGCGCGACCTCATCAAGCTCCTGGCACGCAGCGTGCCGGCGCCCCAGGCGATCAAGGTGCTGGCAGACGACGTGCAGTGCGACATCATCAAGATCGGGGGGCTGGTGCGCGGCGGGTGCCCTTGGGTCGGTGGCGGCGCACTGTGGCGTGGCAGGGGGGCAGGCGCACTGTGGCGTGGCAGCGGGGCAGTGCGCGGCGCGGCGCGCCCGGCCCCGGCGCGCCGCGCTCCCCCGCGCCCACCGCCCCCTCCCCTCGCGCCGCGCGCAGGTGCGCTCCAAGGAGAAGTTCACCAAGCGGCGGCAGCGGCTCATCGGCCCCAACGGCGCGACGCTCAAGGCGCTGGAGCTGCTGACGGGGTGCTACATCCTGGTGCAGGTGTGGGAGGGGGCAGGGGGCAGGCGGGAAGCTGGTGGGAGCTGCCGGCTGGCGCGCGGGCAGGAGGCCTGGGCCGGTGGTGCGGCGCGGCCGGGCCGGGGGTTGAGCGAAGCGGGGATGGGAGAGGCGGGGCGGGGCGGTGCCGACAGGCGGGCGACCGCGGCCGCCGCGTGGCCCCCGTGCTGGGCGACCCTACAGGGCAACACCGTGGCGGCGATGGGCAGCTACCAGGGGCTCAAGACCGCGCGGCGCGTGGTGGAGGA
Source organism: Chlorella sp. A99 (assembly GCA_003063905.1). Taxonomy (NCBI): domain Eukaryota; kingdom Viridiplantae; phylum Chlorophyta; class Trebouxiophyceae; order Chlorellales; family Chlorellaceae; genus Chlorella; species Chlorella sp. A99. The sequence goes on along the minus strand of PCFQ01000078.1, from coordinate 189,132 downwards.
CTGCATCCGCAACGTGCACCCCATCTACCACATCAAGGCGCGCGCAGGCAGAGCTCTGGGGACAGGAGGGGCGCGGCGGCCGCGCCGCGGCGGCCGCCGCGCGCCGCCGCGCCCCTCGCCGCCTGCCCCCTTGCCGCCGTCTGGTCCGCCCTCGCACCACGCGCCCGTCCACGCCCAAGCGCACCACGCCCGCGCCCTCGCACGCGCTCCCACGCAGGCGCTCATGATTCGCCGCGAGCTTGCCAAGGACCCAGCGCTCAAGCACGAGTCCTGGGACCGCTTCCTCCCCAAGTTTGCCAAGAAGAACGTCGCGCGGCGCAAGCCCAAGAAGGCGCGCGCGCGGGGTGGGGCCAGGGGGGCAGGCAGTCGACCCAAGGGCGGAGCGGCGGGCGGGGCGCTGCTCAGCTGCGCCCTCTGCCAGCCGCCCGCCTCTGCCCTCCCGCCGCCGCCCCCGGCCCCCGACACACACACACACACACACCACACCCCTTCCCCCCTGCGCAGGTCCGGGAGAACAAGGACTACACGCCCTTCCCGCCACCGCAGCAGCCCAGCAAGGAGGACCTGGCCCTCGAGAGCGGCGAGTACTTCCTCAGCCCGGAGCAGCGCGCGGCGCGGCAGCGCGCGGCGCACGCGGCGCGGCAGGCGGGGCGCGCCGAGGAGCGCGCCGCCGCGCGCGCCGCAGCATTCGTGCCGCCGGCCGAGGGCGCGGCACGGCCGGCGGCCGCGGCGGCGGGCGCGCAGCAGGGGGCAGGCGACGTGCGGAGCCTGGCAGCCTCGCTCAAGCAGAAGATGGGGGGCGGAGGTGAGGCGCGGGGCTGGGCGCTGGCGCCGCACTGAGCGGCCGGGAAGCGTGGCCTGGCGCGCCCGGCGAGGCCCGCGCAGCGACGCGCACGCTGCACACTGCTGCCCTCACTCATCCCAATGCCCACATCCCCACGCGCCCGCAGGCAGCAAGGGCGGCGCCGCCGCGGCGCTCGGCGGCAGCGAACTGGACGTGTACCTTGCAGGCGGCAGCAGCAAGCAGCAGGAGCAGGAGCGCGGGCAGAAGAAGAAGAAGCACAGGGAGGGGCAGGAGGTGGGGGGCGAGGGCGGCGACGACAAGCCCAGGAAGAGGCAGAAGAAGAGGCAGAAGAGCGGCAACAAATGACGGCTGCAGCGTGCGGGGCACAGTGCTCGGGTCATTTTATTCATTGCACGAGGCCGCCCCACGACATGCAGCTTGCCTGGCCCTGGCCCAGCGAGCGAGCGCCCCTTGCGCCCGCCTGGCATGTGATGTGGTTTCAATAGTGCACCGAGTTATTACAGGCAAGCAGATTCCAGCCAGAGCGGATCCGGAACGCAGTTAGGCCGAGAGGCACAGAGGAAGAAGAAGAGGATAGCAGCAAGAGGGTTCGTTCTTCTCGTTGAGTGCAGAAGCGGCAGCAGAAGCGAACAGGGGAAGCAGAAACGGGGATCTCAGTTGCCGGGAACGAACTTGGTCGCCGAGGCGAAGCCGTTGTTCACGGTGGGGTCAGCCTGCGAGGGGGAGCACAGCAGTGGAGCGCGCGCTCAGAGCATGCGCCTAAGTGCTGCCAGCGCCCGTGCCGGCGCCGCGGGCGCCCGATGGCTCTGCCCAGCGCCCTCCCCTCCCTCACCAGGTGGTCGGCCAGGTTCTCCAGGGGGCCCTTGCCGGTGACGATAGCCTGCACGAAGAAGCCAAACATGGAGACCATGGCAAGGCGGCCGTTCTTGATCTCCTTGACCCTGAGCTCTGCGATCGCGGCGGTTGGGGGGGAGGGAGAGGGGCGTTCGGGCAGGCGCGGCCCCAACGCGGGCTGGGCGGCACAGCGCGCAGCTCCTTCCCCCGCACGCCCCCCCCCCCCCCCCCCCCCCCCCCCCCAC
>PCFQ01000078.1:174575-185074 GCA_003063905.1 Chlorella sp. A99 | reverse complement strand
GGGGGCGGGGTGTGCCGAAACCCCCCCCCCCCCCCCCCCCCCCTGCGCGCCCGCACCCGCCGCTGGTAGGCGGGCAGCGTGAGGATGCAGGCGAGGTTGAACCCTTCCTCCGACGCCTTTTCCTTGGAGAAGTAGCCGGTGATGTGGGCGCCGCGCTCGTCGCACTCGCACATGACGTAGAAGAGGAAGAGGTCGACGTCCCAGTAGAGCGTCTTGTGGTCCAGGAAGAGTTTCGCAAGATAACACAAGTTCTACGACGGGAATGGCGGTGCGGGGCGGGCGGCGCGGCGAGGGAAGGTTTCGTTCCGTCCTGGAAACTGGATTAAGGGGCCAGCTAGCAGTGTGGTGAGCGCAGCTGGCAGGCGCAGGTGAGTGCCTGGGTGCACCCGGGAACAGAGTGGCGGAAGCCTGCAAACTGCCACCCCTCGTTTGCCTCCCTTCCTCGTTTGGCCCTTCGTTCCTTTCCCCTCCTGCCGCCATGCCGTTCACGCAGCTGGCACGGTGGCGGCGGTGGGGATCACAGAGCAGGCCTCATCAGAGCCGGTCCAGGCGCCGAGAAAGGTGGGCGGCGGGTGCCCACTGCACCCACCTTTCTCGGCGCATCGACCGGCTTTGGAGACGCCTACACCACCATTCCACCACCACCACCACGCCAGCCGCAGCAGGGGCCCGCCTGGCGCCGGTTGCTGGAGACGCCACCTTTGCCGCCACCCCCCGCCCCTCCCCCCTCCAACGCCCCCCTCACACCCGCGCCCTCCACACCAACGACGGCCGTGCACCCCTCTTGCCCCCCCCCCCCCCCCCCCCCCCCCCCCCAGCCCCCGCGCCCCCGCACCTGGCAGTAGGTCTTGGCCTTGCGGCCGTCCACCTCGAACATGGAGATGTTGCCGTTGCGGTAGATCTCGGTGCCGGGGGGGTGCTGCAGCCGCACCTTGCGCAGGTGGCGCAGCATCTGGTCGCGGCGCTTGAAGAAGGCCAGGTCGTACTCGCAGAAGAAGAGCTCCTACGCAAAAAGGGAGAGGGGGTGGTGGGCGGGTGGACCCGCGGAGGGGCAGAGGGTGGCGCGGCGGGGGCCAAGGCACGCAAGAGGGCTTGGGGCGGGAGGGCTGGGGAGCGCGGGCGCGGCGTGGGGAGGCGGGCGGGCGCGCGCTGGGGCCGCGGCCGCCGCGGGCGGCGCCGGGCGCAAGCTCCGCCCCCGCCCCCGCCCCCGGCGCGCCTTGCACTCGCGGTACTCGATGGGGAATGGGGAGAAGTACCAGGTCTCCATCTCATAGCGCCCCAGCTCGATCTTCTCAATGTTCTTGACCTGCGCCGGGGGCAAGGGACAGGGGAAGCAGCGCTGCCTCGGCGTCGTGCTGCGCCGCCGGCGAGGCTCTGCCCCGCGGCCAGCGCCGGCAGCCCTCGGCCGCAGAGCCGCGGCTTTCCCGCAGCGCGCGAGGGGCGCCCGCTCGCCCACCGCACTGCCCTGCTGCCGCCCGCCTCCCTCCCACTCTCCCGCCCTCCGCCCGCGCTCCTCTCGCCCGCCCGTGCCGCCCAAAGCGCGCACACACAGCCGCCCCGCGCCCGCCCCCCGCACGCGCCTTGGTGAACTCCTCGTGCTCGCGCAGCTGCTGGGGGTCAAAGTCCTCGTGGCCCTCCCCCTCCTCCTCGCTGTGCTCGTCGTCCAGCCGCCGCTTCTGCCCCCGCGTGCGCCCGTCGCCCGGCGGCTCCGGCTCGGGCGGCACCACCGTGTCGAGGTTGAAGTTGGAGAGCGCCACCCACTCGTCCATGCGGCGGTTGACTGGAGCGGGCGGGGAAGGGGGAAGGGGGGGGGCACGAGCGAGGGTGGGTGGGTGGGTTGGGGGGCCCGAGGGGAGGGCGGCCGTGGGAGCAATGGGAGGGAGAGGCCCGCGCTCGCACAGGGGCGGCAGCGCAGCGCTGGCAGCCGCTCCAGCCGCAGCAACAGTGCGCTGAGCGCACGCGCGCCGCCGGCAGCAGCGCCGCCGGGCGCGGGGAAGGGCACCAGCAGGGTCCATGCGCGCGCTCCGTCTCTCCGTGCTGCAGCCCCGCGCCTCGCGCAGGCCGCCAGCCGGCCCCGCGCCCTTGCTCCCAGCAGGCCAACTCCAGCAGGCCAACTCACACTTGCGGTAGTGGACATAGTAGTCCCAGTCGTCCGGGCCGCCGTCCGGCTTGCGCCGCCGCTCGATGATGCGCGCGGGGTAGGACTTGCCGTCGCGCCAGCGGCAGTCGAGCAGCGTGCCCACCTCGAGCGGGAGGCGCACCATGCTGCGAGGGATGGCGGGCCGGCCGCTGGGCCCCGCGCCGTGCCCGCCCGCCGCGTCCATCATCGCCACGTCACCCAGGCCGTCGGGCTGCTTGCCAAGGATGCGCTTGCCCTTGCCGGCGCCCTGGTTGCGGATGGGAGCGGGCGCGGCGTTGGGCGCGCGCAGGGGGCGGGAGGCGATCAGGCAGCTGGTGGCGGTTGGCCGCGGAATCAAATGCCCTGGTTCGCACGATCATCAGGGTTCCGTGCGGGCCGCGAGGCGAGCGCACCTGCGTGACAAGCGTGTGCTGCTCGGGAGGCATAGGGGAGGAGCCTTTGGACAAACGGCCATCGCGCCGGCTCATCGCGCGATCCGCGAGTGGGCTTCAGGCGGCTGTCTGGAGAATGATGTGGTCGTTCAAGCTTGCTGTTTTGACGTTTTTGCTGCCAGGCGATGATCAGGCAACCGTGCAAGAGCTTGTTGGGGATGATAGGAGGGTAAACAGAGCAGCTATGGAAGGTCGAAAATGATGGGGCACAACTGGCTCTGATGGGGCACAAACTGGGTCTTGTTAGGGGGGGCGGCGCAGCCTCCGCATGCCGAGACTCTCGGGCCTGCCCTGGACTAGCTCGCCAGCCTTTCGGTCGCGCTTGACACGCAGTGCCTCCGCAACTGTGCCCCCTCCTTAACCAATTTGCACGGCAGCGAATCCGATGGGTTGCGCCGCGTCCAAAGGGGCGGGGGCCAAAGTTGGCGCCGAGGCTGTCCTGTCGGTGCGCGGCACCACGGCGCCGCGGCTACCGCAGCGCCCCGAGCTCCCCCGTCCACATGCAATGTGCTGCCTTTGAGCATAGCGCATAGCTCAGCACCGTGTGCACGCGCTTTGGCCCTCTCGCAGGCGACGGTCGTGCCGCCAGCGCCCGCGCCCGCGCCCAAGGCGGCGGCCTGCGCGCGGGTGCCGGTGACGGCGTCCGCGGCGCCCATCTCGCTGACCAACCCCATGGACTTTGAGGGCGAGTCGGACCGCGAGACCATCATGCGCTCGCTGGGCCTCATCGACACGGAGCCAGAGGGGTGAGGGGGGCCTGCAGTCGAGGCGGAGGTGGACGACGCCTGCTGCCTGCAGACCGACGCCGCCCCTGAGGGCGCTCTTCCGCTGCCCCAAACAGCACCCTTTCGCTCGCCCACTCGTGCAGCCGCTTCGACCGGATCACTGCGTTGATGGCCAACCTGTTTGGGACGCCCGTGTCGCTAATCACGCTGATCACAGAGGCAAGCGAGCGCCCGCGCCTCGGCGCGACCGGGGAAGCCAGCCGCCGCGTTTGCCTGGGGCCCGCTCGCGCCGCCCCTGGCGCCGGCAGGAGCGCCGCCCCTGTGCCCCCCCGCGCCCTGTGCAGGACCGCGTGTGGTTCAAGAGCAAGGTCGGGCCGTTTGGGGCCTGCGTCTCTCGCGACGGCAGCTGGTGCAACTACATGTGGGCGCGCCCGCCCCGCCGCGCATGCGTCCGCCCCTGCTGCGGCACTGCCGCGGCGCCGGGTCCCGCCCCGCCGCGGAGCCTCCCGCCTTCTCCCTCCCCCGCTGCTGGCGCCCGAGCCCCGCCCCTGGCCCGCTCACTCCACTCTCTCGGCGCCACGCAGCGAGATCCCGCCCTCGGCCGAGGTGCTCATCACCGAGGACGCAAGCGTGGACGCCCGGTTCTCCAACAACCCCTACGTGGCGGGTGCGCGGGCCGGGGGGCTGCCGGCGCCGAGCATGTGGCGGGCGGGCAGGCGCCCCCTCGCCTGCAGCCGCAGTGGCGTGCGCGTGGGCCGGCCAGCACCAACGCCCTCCATTCCTTGTGCAGGCGCCCCATACATACGTTTTTACGCGGGCGCGCCCCTCGTGGGCAGGGGTGAGCGTGCCGAGCTGCCGGTGGCAGTGCCTTGCGAGCAGAGAGAGGTGCTTGTGGGTGCGTGCGCCGGCCACGCGTGCCCCCCACCCCGCTGCCTCCCGCTCCTCACCTGCCGCGCGCAGCCGGCGTGCGCTACGGCACGCTGTGCGTCGTCGACCTGGTGGCCCGCACCTACCCCGCGGAATTCTACGCTCTCCTGGCCAACATGGCCGAGCTGGTGGTGCAGGAGCTGGAGCGCGACTCGGTGCGCTGCGCAGGGGGGGGGGGGGGGGCTCGGCATGCTGGGGTGGACGGGAGGGCGCAAGGCGGCGGCGGCGACGAGCGCTCAGTGTCGCCAGGCTGAACCGTATCAGATTCAAACGGCCGGCTCTCGTCGGCTGGCTGACCGGCGTCGCCCGCGCCCCCGCAGCACATCCTGTGCGACCTGATCGAGAACCGCATGGAGTTTACGCAGCAGAGCGAGCGCGTGAGGCGCGCCGTGAGCGTCGCGACAGGCGCGGAATGCTGCGGGCGGGCGCCCGCCCACAACGCCGGGCCGCTTGCAGGTCGGTGGCTCACCCGCCTGCTTGCTCGCCTGCCCGCCGCGGTGCAGACGGCGTGGCGCTGGTGGACACGCGCACGCCCGCCTGGCCGCTGCTCTACGCCAACGACGCTTTCGGCAAGAGCGCCGGCACGGGAGCGGAGCAGGCCGCGCAGGCCGGCTTCTGGGACCAGTTTGAGCTGGTCCCCGGCAAGGATGGAGGCCTGGTGAGGCTGGCTTCGAGCAATGGGCTGAAGCACAAGTGCTTGGGAGAGGGAGTGCGACGGGAGTCTGAGGAGGGGCGGCACCCCACTGCCTGCTCTCAGGCGATCGCATCCTGCCCGTGCAACATGCTCTGCAGGGCATGGCGGACGTGCACAGCGCGGTGGCGCGCGGCGACGCCATCGAGCTGGACGTGCGCTGCCGGGCCAGCGGCGTGCCGCTGCGCGTCGTGCTGCGCCCGGCGTCCACCGATCAGCTGACGCCTGGCAAGCCTGTGGGTGAGTGAATGGCACTGTGCCTTGGGCGCATTGCGCTGTTTTCGTTCAACGCATTGTTCTGATTGCCTGTCGGTGCGTGCCGCCGGCAGCACATTCAGGTCATTGCCACGGGCCGCCTGCCGCTGTGGCGCCGCCACCGAGGCGCGTAGCTCACAAACACGCGCGCTGTCCCCCCAGGCGTCCCCAACTGGTGCATCTCCGAGGTGGTGCACGGCGACGCCGGCTCGCCCGCGGGGCAGCTGGGCGTGGACCTGCCCCCCGTGGACGTGGACGCCGTCAGCGAGCTGGCCAGCTGCTTCTGGTGACTTGACGCCCGTGCCTGCCGCCCAGCTGCCCGCCCTCCCGCCCTGTGCTCCCCTGCATCCTCCCTGCTGCTTGCTGCCCCGCCTCTAGCACTGCGCGCCGCTGCCGACCGCCGCGGCCCGGCCGCTTCCCCCTGTGCCCCAGGCTGGTGCAGGTGGTCCCTGCGCTGACGGCCGCGGCCCCCAGGGCTGGCAGCCTGGACCTGGTGCAGACGCCCAGCCCCGTGCAGCGGCGCGCGCGCCGCAGCGACGAGGCGCCGTGCGCCTTTGGCTCCCGCCCGCCGCCGCCCGCGCTGGACGGCCTGCGCCTCGGGCCCCTCATCGGCTCCGGTGCGTTCGGCAAGACCTACCGCGCGCGCTGGCGCAACAAGAAGCTGGTGGCGGTCAAGGCGAGTCACGCGCGCGGCAGGGCGTGGCAGGGCCGTGCGCTGGCGCGCGTGGACGGGCGGGAAGGGGCCCGCGCGCCGGCGCCTGCCTGCCTGCCACTGCCCACCATGCGCCGCCGCGGGGGCACGTGCGGCGGCCCGTGCTGCTGGGCAGCCGTCGCCTTGGCGAGCAGGCCACTGCCCCCACGGGTGGCGAGTGAGGCCGCTCCCCTCCCCCTGGCGCAGATTGTGGACCTGGCGCGGCCGGCGCGCATGAGCCAGCAGGAGGACCCCGTGGCAGAGGCGCACCTCAGCAGAGACCTGAAGCACCCCAACATCGTCGAGGCGAGCCGCGGGGCGTGCCAGCCACCTGGCCGCCCGTCCAGCGGGCTGGCCGGAACTCGACCGCCCGGCTGCCCGCATCTGCAGGCGCAGCCGGCACCCCTGCCGGCACCCCTGCCTCTGCTGGCGGCGCCCCCGCTGCTCCCGAGCGCTCTGCTGCGCTCTCCTATGCAGACGTACGACTATGCCCTGGACGAGGAGTCAGAACTGCTGTGGATCGTGATGCAGCACTGCACCAGGGGGACCCTGATGGACGCCGGTGAGCTGCGACTGAGTCGCTGCTGCGGCCGGGCGTCGCCCTGCTGCCGTGCAGAGGCTGCTGTGCGCCGCCCGGCTCGCGTTGGGGAGGGGAGGGCCGTCTTGCATGCCGCCGCCACAGACGCGCGCCCGTTGGCTGCCTGCGTGCAGTGGAGCGGGGGTGGCTGCGCGAGGCGCGCGAGCTGACGGCGCCGCCCGACGTGCGTGCGATCCTGCGCGCGCTGCGCGACGTCGCCGCCGGCATGGCGTACCTGCACGCCCAGGGCGTGCTGCACTGCGATCTCACCGGTGGGTGTGCGCCCGGCGCGCGGCTGACCGCCCCTCCTGGTTGCTCCGCCCGCCCGGCGGATGCATGGCTTGCTGCCGCGCTGGCGCGTCCTGCGTGCCTCACAGGGTTGCGTTGCGCCGCCGTCCCCGCAGGCAACAACGTGCTGCTGGACGCGGGAGAGGGCGGCGGCCCGCTGGTGGTGCGCGTCTGCGACTTTGGCCTGGCGTGCAGGGCGGCGGAGGGCGACGCCGCAATCCTGACCAAGACGGTGCGGGGGTTCCCCCTGGCTGGCCTCGCTCGAGGGGCTGCGGATGGCTGCGTGCGCCGGGGCCTGTGCATCGCGCGGGTGCGCGCCATTGCTGCTGTCAGCCAGCTAGCTCAAGCTGACCAGCGCTTTGCGCCTGCCCCTCCTCTCTGCCCGCAGTTTGGCACGGGTGCGCGCCGCCGGGGGCTGTCCGCCTTCTCCAGCCACGTGGCAGCGCCAGCCGCGCTGGGAGCAGTTTGGAGCGGGCCGCCCGCCCGCCCTTGGTCCCCCAACAGCTGTCCTCCCCTGCCCCCCTGGGCGCAGTGTCGCACATGCCGCCCGAGCTGCTCAACGACGGGCTGCTGACCCCCGCGGCCGACGTCTGGGCGTTTGGCGTGCTGGCGTGGGAGCTCTTCGCGGGGGAGCGTGCGCACGTGGGGCGCCGCCCCGCCTCGGTCGTGTTTGCCATCATCTCAGGCCGGGGCGCGCTGGAGCCCCCCGCCGCCGCGCCGCCCGCCTACCAGGTGCTGGGGGAGGGGAGGCGGTGGGGGGTGGGGAGTGGGGGGATTGGGGGGCCGTGGGGCTAGGGGCGGCGTGCGGCGCGCGCGAGCGCGGCGCGCGCGTGCGCGTGAGGGCCTGCCTGCCTGGGGGGGGCGGCTGCCGACCTGCGGCGCCCTGTCTGCGCCGCGCGCGAAGGAGCTGCTGCGTGACTGCATGCACATGGACCACCAGCGCCGCCCCACGTTTGCGGCGGTGCTGGAGAGGGTGGAGGGCATGCTGCGCGCCGAGGAGGCGGCGCCCGCTGTCTAGAGAGGAGGCAGGCGACGAGAGCTGTCGAGCGTCGAGAGCTGTGGAGCGACGAGAGCTGTGGAGCGGGCCGTCGCCGGAGCGTGCCAGCGACACGACACGATGGGCGCCAACAATGCCCAACAAGGAAAAAGGAAATGGATGACAGACTGAGTGCAGCCTAACGATATTCTTGTGTGCCTGCAACCGTGGCTGTGGCCGCCTGCTGCGTACTTGTTTTCCTATGGTCTGCGCGACCGCTTACGAGTCCCCTTCCCCTAATAATGTGGCACTACCCCCCTGATTTTGAGTCCCCTGTCGTTCTTTTTCATGAGACCTTATTTGCTTGCTTGCTCCTGGTTTATTGACGTACGAGTTGCTCGACCCCTCCCTTCCTGGGTGGTTTTCTGCCGGCTTTTCCCTCTGGTACTTGTTCTAACGTGGTACCCACAATCGACTTCCTGCCTCATGGCCCTGGGTCCCCAAAAGCATGCGTGCAACCAGTCGCAGTCAGTCCGCGCAGCTCCGCCCTGCGCCACCACCGACGCGCTTCGCCACGTGGCGGCGTACACGCGTGGCGGCCGGGAGCTGGGACCGTCTCGTCGACGTTGAGCAGTTACACAGCACTCGGCAGCGGCAGCAGCAGCAGTGTGCGGACCAAGTGAGCGGGACACACGAGCGGTGCAGAAGTGCAGAGGGGAGAAAGGGGAGAGAAAGAGAGGGGAGAGAGGAGAGGGGAGAGGAGAGGCAGCAGCGGCAGCAGCACGATTCAGAACAGCAGGAGGGTGGGGGCGGGGGGGCGGCGGCGGCAGGGGCCCGCGGGGCCCGCCATCGCCGTCACGCCAGCGCGGGCTGCGCCACGCCGGCGCCGTCGTCGGGCTTGGGCGGCGCGCCGGGCGGCGGCGCTGCGGCGGCGGGGCCCATGCACGACCGCGCCACGCTCTCAAACAGGCGCTCGATCTCGGGGGCGACGCGCGTGAAGGCGTGGCTCCAAAACGCGTAGCGGGGGTTCTTGATCAGCTCGATGAATGTGATGAGCAGCCCCCAGGGGTGCGGCCGGTTGACGATCAGCCGCTCCAGCAGCACGCGCGTCACCTGCTCCTGCACCAGCTCGCTCCCCGCCTCGGCGAAGAGCGAGAGCAGCGCGCAGGAGAAGTAGTGCGTGTGGGAGTTGGGGTAGCGCAGGTGGTTGGCCAGGGCGTTGATGAAGAGGTACCGCCCCTCTGCAAGAGACACAACGCGACGGGGGGGGGGGGGGGGGGGGGGGGGGGGGGGGCTGGCGCTTGCGCACGGGGCCAAGGGGGACTGCGCGGGGGGGCCGTGGCCCCAGGCACTGCTGCGCGAGGGGCCGNGGGGGGGCGGGGGGGGGGGCGGCGGCGGCGTGAGGCTGGCGCTTGCGCACGGGGCCAAGGAGGACTGCGCGGGGCGGCCGTGGCCCCAGGCACTGCTGCGCGAGGGGCCGGCGCTGCTTGGGAGCGGGGGTCGGCGCGCCCCTCCCACGTGCCCGCCGCTCGCGCCCCCCCCCCCCCCCCCCTCTCCCCGCTCGCCCGTGTCCAGGTCGCGCAGCAGGTGCTGGAAGAGCTCCATCGAGGGGGTGGCCATGGGCGGCGCCGCGCCCGGCTTGGGCGGCGACGACTCGACCGCCCGCAGCCCCGCATAGAAGACCAGCGCGTTGACCAGTGGCACGTTGTACTTGGTGCCGTTGACCAGCGCGTCCTGCGCAAGGGGCGGCGGGGCGGAGGAGGAGGGCGCGGCGGGGTGAACGCAGGGGAGGAGGGGGACGGGGAGGGGAGGGGGGCGCGCGCGGCGGGCGCGGCCGCGCGGGAGACGCCGCGCGGCGGGGCCGCCGGCCTGCCCGCGCCCCGCCCCCCCCTCCGCCGCAGGCGCGCCGCCGCCCCGCGCCGCCCACCTGGGGGCTGAGCGTCAGCCGCGAGCGCAGGCCCATGAGGAAGGCCGAGGGGTTGCCGCGGCGCGAGAGGAAGGCGTCGACGTCGGCGCGCAGCGGCGGCGGCAGCAGCTCCGCGGGCGCCGGCACAAAGCGCGGCGGCTGCGAGATCTCAGGCAGCAGGTCGACCTTGAGGTTGGGGGTGAAGGGGTCGGGCAGCCGCATCGCGCGCGGGAAGGCCGACAGCACCAGGTTGCGCATCTGCGGGGCGGCGTGGGGTTGGGAGGGCCGACGCGAGGGGAGGCGGAGGGAGGGAGGGCGGCGGCGCGGTGAACAGGGGTTGGCAGCGGGCGGCGCGCCGAGCCGCGGCGAGGCGCGGCGCGCAGAATGCACCATGCGGGAGCCGCCGCCGCGCGCGCCTGGATGCACGACGGCGGGATGTGATCGCACAGGTGGAAGTGGTACTCGCAGAGGAACTCTGGAAAGTCGTGCAGCAGCACCAGCAGCACGCGCAGCGTCCCCTTGTACAGCAGCCGCACCTGCGGAGGGGCGGGGGGGAGGGGGGCGGCAGAGTGGGCCGCGCGCGCGCGAGCAGGCGCGGGCGGCGCGGCGAGGCGCGGCGCCGCGGCGGCGCGCGCGGCGCGCCGCGGCCGCCCCCCGCGCGCACCGCGTCGGTCAGCTCCGCGTTGCGCAGGAAGGGCTCCAGGAAGCGCAGCTGCACGAGGATGAGCTGCAGGTAGGCGCTCCACCCCCGGCGGCCGGGCGCCGCGAGCAGCTTGGGCATGAAGCGCCGGTCGGCGAGCAGCTGGAGCCAGGGGAAGGCAAAGCCCGGCGTGCGCAGCGCGCGCGTCGAGTACAGGAACGCCGCCATGGCCTGCGCGGGGGGAGGGGGGGG
>PCFQ01000078.1:151420-173596 GCA_003063905.1 Chlorella sp. A99 | reverse complement strand
GGGGGGGGGGGGGGGGGGGGGGGGGGGGGGGGGGGGGGGCCGTCGACCGAGGGCGCGGCGTCGAGCGAGAGGGCGGCGCGGGCGGAGACCGCACAGCGGCCCGGGGCCGCCCGCCGCCCCCCCTCGAGCGCCGCCGCCGCCCCCCGCGCCCCGCGCACGCCGCACCTTGCGCAGCACCTCGGCCTCCGGCTCGAGCGCGTGGTCCTTGAGCGCCAGCTCCTGCGTCGTCATGCAGGCGATGGTGACGGAGCGGTCGACGACGGGGGAGATGATCTCCACGAGCGCGCGGTCGACGGCCATGGGCACGAGGCGCTTGAGCGCCAGGCGCTCGGCCACCACCGCGAGCTGCGGGTTGATTGTGATGTAGTTGTGCAGGTTGGCGATGATGTTGGGGTCGATCATGGGGCCTGGGGCGCGGGCGGGGGGGAAGGGGGGGGGGGCGCGGCGGGCGTCGGGCGTCGGGCGTCGAACGTCGGCGAAAGAGGGCGGGCGGCGTGAGCGTGCACGCGGCATCCTGGGCGCGGCCCCGCGCGGCGCGCCGCCGCACCTGGCGCTGCGCCCACGGGCTTGCCGTCGGCGCCGACGGGCGGCGCGCCGGCGGCGGCGCCGTCGGCCGTCTTGGCCGGCGTCGCCGCGCCGGGCGCGGCCATGCTGCCCTGGCTGGGCGGCCGCGGCGCCTGGAGGGCTTGGAAGTCCATGTTGTCGGCGAGCTCGCGGGGGCGCCCGGCGAGCAGCGACGAGGGCGGGACGTCTTGCAGCTGCGGCGGCGGCGCGGCGGGACGGGCGGGGCGGGACGGGCGCGCGTGGTGGGACGGCGGCACCGCGGCTGCGAGCGCGCGCGCACGCCGCACCGCGCCACTGCAGCGCGCGCGAAGGCCGGGCCCCCGCGGCGCGCCTGCCCGGGCCGCAGGCCCCAGAGACGCGGCCCCCCCACCAGCCCCCGGGTCGCAGACGCAGCGGGCCCGGGCCCCCCTCCCCCGACCCTCCTGCGTGCGCGCGCCACCTACACGACCGAAACCGGTCGCACCACCCACACGACCGAAGCCGGTCGTCCGGCCGGCACCTGGAGGTTGAGGTTCTTGAACAGCAGCTCCACCTCAAACTTGAGGCCGGTCTTCAGGTTGTCCAGGGCGTAGATCTCGGCCAGCAGGCCGCAGATGCCCATGACCCAGGGGTTGGGCGGCTTGAAGACGCGCGAGTCCATGACCGGGTCGAGCAGCATGCGCACGAAGCTCAGCACCGCCAGCATCTTGCCCTGCTCGTACGCCGCCAGCACGGCGGCCTTGACGTCGAGGTCGCGCTGCGGGGAGGGGTGGGAGTGTGTGTGTGTGTGAAGGGAGTGGGTGTGGGAGGGGGGCCGGGTGCGGTGCGCAGAGGCGCAGCGGCAGTGCGGCCCGCCCTCCGTGCCTGCATCCTGGCCTCCCCCGAGCCCCCGCCCGCCCCCGCCTGGAGGCCCCCCCGCGCGCCCGCGCCCGCGCCCCCCCTCCCGCCCCGCGCGCGCCTGCAGCACGGGCCGGTTCTTGGCCAGCGAGAGCTTGCCGAGCCAGGCGCCCAGGTTCTTGAGCAGCGTGCGCTCGGAGGAGGAGGTCTTGAGCAGCTTGGAGGCGAGCATGACCTTGATGTAGTGCACGGTGGTGGAGACAAACAGTCGGCGCAGCTCGCGGTCGGCCCACCGCTCCACCAGCTGGACGTACGTCGAGTGGAAGTTGGGCTCCTGGGGCCGGGGGGGCGCGAGAGCGCGAGGGCGGGGAGGGGAGGAGGCGCGAGGGCAGGAGGGTTGGGTGAGGGGAAGGGGAGGAGGAAGGGGCGTGGGGAATGGAGGCGGGCGCGAGGGAGGGCGCGGGGGCCCCGGGGGCGGAGGCGGAGGGCGGCGCCGGCCCGGCCCGCGCCCCTCCCTCCCCTCCCCCCAGGCCCCCCTCCTGACCGCCTCCCCCGCGCCCCCACCTGCGCCGCGCGCTTGACGACGACGTAGTTTGAGAACCAGGGGTAGAAGTCGGAGCCCACGAGCGCGCGCAGCTCCTTGACCTTGGTGTCGACGTTGGCCACGGTGATGTTGTTGATGATAAAGTGCACGCGGTCGATGACCTGCGGCGCGGGGGCGGGCGCGGGAGGACGGCATCGTGGCCCCGGCGCGAGGGGGAGGGAGGGCGGCGGCGATGCGGGGAGGGGGGGATGGCGAGGTGGCGATGCGGGGAGGGGCGGCGGGAGGGACGGCGGCCGCCGCAGGGCGCGCCACCTCGGTCCACCCGCCCACGCAGGTCCCGCCTCCACACACACATCCCCCCCCCCCAAACCACCACCACCGCCACCACACACACACACACACACACACACACACGCCCGCCCCCCACCCCACCCCACCCCCCACCCACAAGCACACACCGCCCGCCCCCCCACCTTGTTGTCCGGGACGGGGAAGTCGACGTTCTGGGCCGAGGCCTCGAGCGTCTCGGCGTTGATGGTGGAGAAGAGCATGTTGGGGTTGGAGGGGGTGGAGGGCATGGCGGTGGGGAAGCCGGCGGCGTTGCCGTCGAGGCGGGGGCCGCCGCCCTTCTGGGGCGTGGCCTCGCCGGGGCGTGGGCCGCCGGGCGGCGCGCCGCCGCCCGCGGCGGCGGCCGCCGCTGCCGCCGCCTTGGCCGCGCTCTCGGCCGCGGCGGCCTTGGCCGCCCCCGCCTCGGCGGCGGCCAGCAGCTCGGGCTCCGCCTCGCGCAGGCCGGGCACGCCGGCGAGCGCCTGGCAGTACTGGCCCCACTGCCCCAGGTCGCCCGCAAACTGGCGCAGCGCGGCCGCGCCAAAGCGGAACATCTTGGCGCCGGGCCCCGCGCGCAGCGCCTCGAGCACGTAGCGCAGCGCGATGCCCAGCGCGATGCTCGACACCAGGCCGTGGTGGATGAGCTGGCCGAAGAGCACGGCTGCGGGCGCGGGGCGGGCGGGCGGGCGGGGGCGGGGGTGGGGGAGGCACGGGCGGAGGCGCGCTGGGTGGCGGCACGGGCGCACGCGCCCGCCCGCGCCCCTGCTCCCCGGCCTCGCCGCGCCACCCCCGTCGCCCGCAGCCGTCGCCCGTCCCCCCCACGAGCGCCGCTCGAGCGCCCGCCCGCGCCCGGGCCGCCCGCCCCGCGCCCGTGGCGCACTCCTGCCCTGCCCTCCTCACCCGTGGTGCCCAGCTCCTTGTCGGGGTACTTGGGAAAGAAGCGGTACTCGTCGAACAGGTTGTGCACCATGCACGCAAACACCTCCTGCTCGCGCCCCACGGTCGAGGCCTTGAACCCGCGCAGCACCTCCACCAGGCCCTCCACCCCCAGTTCCCCCGCGTACACCCGCTGGAAGTAGGCGTTGGCCTGCGCGCGCGCGGGGGTCAGGGTTTAGGGTTTAGGGAGCGGGGAGAGGGAGGGAGGGGAGCGCGAGCGCGCGTCGCAGGCGCGGTCGGCCGGCCGTCCCGCCGCCGCGCCGCCGCCCCTCCGCCCAGCGCGACACGAGGCGAGCCCAGAGAGTGGCGCCGCCCGGCCCCCGCGCCCGCGCGCCGCACCTCCTCCTCGATGTCGGGCGCAAAGGCGTCGAGCGAGGCCGAGTCGCCGACCACGCCCTGCAGCTGCGGGTGCTCCTGCACCGCCGCGGCGGCCACGACCTTGAGCTGCTGCAGCGCGTCGGTGGGCAGCAGCCCCGCCGAGGCGGCGAGGACGCGGAGGAAGACTGCGAGCGTGTCGACGCTCATGGAGACGCGGGGGCCGGGCGCGCCGACGACGCCCAGCGCGCTCAGCGGCTCGTCGTGCAGCTTGGAGTCGAGGAAGGCCAGCGTGGCCTGCGGCGGGGGCGCGGGGGGCGGGGGGGGGGGGGGGGGAGAGAGGGGGGTTGGGGGGTGCGAGAGGGTGGAGGAAAGGTTGCAGGGGCGGACGANGCGGGGGGGGGGGGGGGGAGGCGGGGGGGGGGAGAGAGGGGGGTTGGGGGGTGCGAGAGGGTGGAGGAAAGGTTGCAGGGGCGGACGAGCATGGAGGGCGGCGCGGCCTCGGCCCCCTCGCGCCTCGCTCGCGCAGCCTGCGCAGCCCTCGCGCGCCCCCACCTGCATGAAGCCCACGCCCTTGGCGGTGAACTGCTCGCCCAGCCACTTCTCGGCGTTGAGGTACTCGCGGCGCGCGGCGAGCGCGGCCAGCTCCAGGCAGAAGGGCGCGGGCGTGTTGTCCAGCACCACCGTCAGAGCCTTGAGCTCCTGCAGCGGCGGCGGGTGGGAGCGTGGGGTGGGAGCGGGTGGCGCGGGTGGGCAGAGGCCTCGGGGGGGAAGCGGGAGCAGCATTGGGCGGAGGGGGCAGAGGCGTTGGGCACCGGCGCGGCTGCCCGTCCCGGCGGCCGGCGCCCTCCCAGCGGCCGGCGCGCTCCCCGCGCCCGCCCCCGGCGCGCTCCCCGCGCGCGCCTGGCAGACGTCGAGGACGCGGGAGATGTTGGTCGCGTCCTTGGAGTGGAGGGCCACCATGCCCCGCAGGACAGCGTCGCGGTTGAGAGGCCAGAGGCGCGCGAGGACGACGGAAGAGTTGGGGTGGGAGGCGACGTAAGTGACCACCAGCGCGTCGCAGACCTCGGCCTGGAGCGGGCCCCAGCCCTCGGGCGCCGAGGCGAGGCCGAGGGCCAGGACCTCGGGGCAGTGCTTGAGCGGGTGCTCCAGCAGGTGGCGCACCACGGGCGCGTGGCCGCCCGCCGCCAGCAGCGCGAGCGTGGCGTAGAGGTCGAGGCAGACCCAGCACTGGTTGGGCGTGCCGGTGGGCGACTTGCCGCCGTGCAGCCCCTCGAGCGGCTCCTGCTTCCGCGCCGCGTGCGCCCAGCTGAAGAGCTCGGGCGGCGCGGCGGTCGCGTGCTTGAGGAAGGACAGCTGCCCCGCCGCGTTGGCCCAGGCGCCGCCCACCAGCGCGCCCAGGGGGAAGGGGTCGGCGCACGCGCGCGCCCAAGCGACGGCCAACACCTTGAGCCCGCCCGCGTCGGGCATCGCAAACCCGGGCCTGTCCAGCGCCGCCGCCACCGCGTGCCAGTCGAGGCCGGGGCAGGCGGCGCGCAGGCCGTCGATAACGACCGGCACGCCGTACGTCGCCGCGCCGTCGCCCAGCGGCAGCGCTGCCAGGCCGCCCGCGCCCGGCGCCACCTCGCTCGAAAACCGGCCCTCGCTCTTCGCCACCAGCAGCGCCAGCACCTCGGCCACCGCGCCCTCGCTCAGGCTGGGCTGCCCCTGCAGCACCTCTTTGAACGCCGCCTCGCTGGCGGTGCAGGCTGGCCCCGCCTCGTCCATGGCCGCCGCCAGGCCCGTCCACCGCGGCGGCGCCGCGTCGGCCGCCATTGTGCCGCCGCCGCCGCCGCCGCGCTCAGCCGCCTCCCTGTCGGCGGCCGCCTAGCTACGCGCCGCGCGTCCCTGTGGGGAGAGGCGGCGCGGCACGTCAGCGGCGAGCACAGGTGATGCTGCAGGCTGCGCACGCGGGGGGCGGTGGGGCGGCGAGGAGCCGCTGCCCACCTGGGGGTCGCGCAAGCGCTGCGTTGGCTCGTGCACCCTTCCCCGGTCGAGGATCACGGGGCGGGGGGAGCGGAAGACTGCGAAAGAGGGGCAAAGTCCATCTTCAGTGGCCGCCCGATGGCTCGCGGCACCCGCGAAGCCCCTCTCCAGCGCTTGCACGCACCTATCGCTGTCCCTCGCAGAAGTCACGGGGGTGGCTTCATGATGTGTTGGCAAGTGCCTGCCTCTCTCTGCCTGCTTGGTCGGTTGCACGAACTCGCGTGATAGCGGGAGCTTGATGGCGAGAGTGCCAGCAGCAGTTCCTGGCGAACAGCATTCGAGTGATTGGACACTGCCCCTCCCTGTCCTCCCCTTTGCGCTGATCAGATTTGAGCCTGTTCAGAGGCCCATCGCACCCCGGCGCGTAGAGCTCTGCAGGGGAGACAGGAGGATCATCGACTGAGAGTTGTGCACAGCCCCCACGATGGTGCGCTTGGCCGGCCCTGGGGCCTGTGCGGATCGCTGGACGCAGCACCCTGCAGGCCGCCACAGCGGACTGCCCATGATGGTTCGGCGTGCAGCGGCTGTGCATCCCTCAACATCGCCCCTTCCCCACGCGCAGGCGCTGCCCGGCCAGCAGACCCCCGACGGCGTGCCATCGTTCAAGCTGGTGCTGGTGGGCGACGGCGGCACAGGCGAGTGCCCGCCCGCCGCCCCGGCTGCCGCGTCGCTGCCGCCGCTGCGGGCAGCGGCCTGCTCGAGCGCTGGGCCTGGCGACGCTGCGGTGCAGGCAAGACCACCTTTGTGAAGCGCCACCTGACGGGCGAGTTCGAGAAGAAGTATGAGCGTGAGTGGGGTTGGGGCGCCGGCTGGCTGTCGCGTTTGAACCAGCGCGGGGGCGCCGGTCGCGCCAGGGCCGGCTGGCATGCGCGCGGCGGGGCGCTGTTGCACGTTGCCCACCGCAGCGCACGCGGAGCAGCAGCCGGCGGCGGACGCCGCAGCCGACGCAACGCGCCCCTCCCAGCCGCCTCGCGGCTCCTCCCTCGCCGCGCGCCCCGCCCGCCACACGCCGTCCCCCGCCCTTGCCGCCCCTTTCCAGCCACCATCGGCGTGGAGGTGCACCCCCTGGACTTCACCACCAACCGCGGCAAGATCCGGTTCTATTGCTGGGACACGGCGGGGCAGGAGAAGTTTGGCGGCCTGCGCGACGGCTACTACATCCACGGCCAGTGCGCCATCATCATGTTTGACGTGACCTCGCGCCTCACCTACAAGAACGTGCCCACCTGGCACCGTGACCTCTGCCGGTGCGCGCGCGGGGGAGGCGCGCCGGGGCGGCGCGTCGACGCCCGGCGGGCTGCGGCGGGGGGTGGCGCGGCGGTCAGTCGGTTGGGGCGGCGGCGCGCCTCTGCGCGCGGCGCCGGCTCGCCTCGTGCGGCGCCCGGGCCCCTCGCCCACGCCCCACCACCCCACCGCCCCCTCCCGCTCTCGCGCAGCGTGTGCGAGAACATCCCCATCGTGCTCTGCGGCAACAAGGTGGACGTGAAGAACCGGCAGGTCAAGCCCAAGCAGGTGACCTTCCATCGCAAGAAGAACCTACAGTACCACGAGATCTCCGCCAAGTCCAACTACAACTACGAAAAGCCCTTCCTCTACCTCGCGCGCAAGCTGGTGGGCGACCCCAACCTCCACTTCGTGGAGCAGGTGCGGAGGGGGGAGGGGAGGAGGGAGGAGAGGGGGCGGAGGGGGGAGGGGAGGGGGCGCAGCGGGGGGCGCGCTGGTGTTGCGGCGGGGCGTGGGATGTGGAGGGCTGGGCGGGGTGCGGAGCCGCGGGCTGCCACTGCCCGGTTGCCTGGCTGAACGCGGCAGCGGGCCGGCCGCGGGACGAGCACCGCAGCGGCGCTGGTGGCGCCGACGTGCTTGCGCGGGGAGGCGGAGCCCTGCAGCCGACGCGGCGCCACGCCGCGCCGCGCCGCAGGTCGCGCTGGCGCCCCCCGAGGTCCAGATCGACCTCCAGCAGCAGCAGGAGTACGAGAAGCAGCTGCAAGAGGCGGCCAACATGCCGCTGCCCGACGGCGACGACGACGACATCGCCGAGGTGGGCGCTCGCGCGCTGTGCCGCGCTGGGGGGGGGGTCCGAACAAGGCTGGTGTTTCGAGCAAGGCACAGGCGGCCTCGCTTGTGCGCTGGGGGAGTTGGTGGTTCTCGCATCACAACACGTGACATGATTGGGAGCCTCCCATGCTCGATTGAGTGGGCCGCCGGGTTGTCCGGGAGGGAGGCCAGTGCCGAGCAACAGCTGCTCACTGCACTCGCGTCGCGTCCTCCGATGCTGAGCGCGCGCCCTTGATGCTCTGCCCTTCTGCTCGCAGTGAGGCGGCGGCAGCAGCGGCGCGCGCGTTGTCGTGCACAGCAGCTTGCATGCGGCGGATGGCTCCGGGGCGCTGCCGGGGCTGGCAGCGGGGCTGGCGGCGCGGGCCTGCACGGTGCTGCGCCGGACGCGGCGCATGCAGCTCCGGCGCGCACTGTTCACAGAACTTAATCGCTCGCTCTGTAACTTGGTCAGTTTAAAGATTTCCGCTGAAGGAGGTGTTGGGCATCAGAGAGGCGGCAGCGGCGGGGGCGGTGCTGGGGAAGGGCCCAGCCAAAGCTGCAATGCAGTTACTTCTTGTCTGATCGCGTTTCTGATTGACCTGCATCGATGGGCGTTCCCCGATCGCTCTGCACCAACTTCACCATCGCATAGCTTGAAGGATGCTCGATGGCCACCTCCTTGCGCCCCATTCATGTCGCGGTGGTCGCGCTGCTGCAGACGCATCTCAACCCTCGGCCCGGCGATCCGAGGCCCGGCAGCCCGCTGTTCCGAGCGCTGGAGGACGCCCTGTTGCGCGAGATCGGCAGCGCGGACAGGCCGCACATCCCCAACCTTGTGACGCTGCTGCAAAACATTCAGGTGACGCTGCTGCAAAAAGTTTTGCACGCGGGCGGGCGGTGGCCCTGTCCGCTCTTCTTCCCCGCACTGTGCTGGCCTGGCCTTGCTTCCTTTCCCTCTTGCTGCACTGCCGCACTGCCCACCCTGCCCACCGCCATCGCCGGCGGCGGCGCCACAGGAGGGGCTGGCGGCACAGGGGTCGGAAGGAGAAGACTACTTTGAGGAGGTGAAGCAGGCGCTGGGCACCGCGCTGTCCTCGCTCGAGGTGCCGGATGACCTGATCAACCTGCTGGATGGCGTGCGCAACCTCATCAACAGCTGCACCACCGAGGACTCGCACTCGGGCCAGCCCGCCGCCGACGCCTCCTCCACCCTCGGCCTCTACCTGCGCGGCCTGTACGTGCGCTACGCCGCCATGCCCTACGAGGTGGGCGCCAGGAGGAGAGTTGGAAGGAGAATGGGAGGGGGGATTCGGCACCAGGGCCCCCGCCTGCAGCCTCCCCAACTCGCAGCCGCTCCTTGCAAGGTGTGCGGAGCGGAGCTCCGTGCCCCTCGTGCTCCCGCGCCCGCACGAGCGCGCCGCCGCCCTGCTCCCCGCGCAGCCGCTGTGCACGCTGCTGGGGGAGAGCCAGGCCTACTTCAACGAAGCGGTCGAGGCGCTGCAGGGCGGGCGGCGGCGCACGGCGCCGCCGGGCGCGGCCTCCCTGCAGCCGCGCCTGGAGCTGGAGCGCCTGCTCGACGGCACGCTGGCGGGGCTGGACCGCGCGGCGGGGCGGCTGCCCCAGGCGGCGGTCGAGGCGCCGCTGGCGGCGCTCGAGGCGCAGGCGCCCGACCTGGCGCGCACCTTCCTCGCGCGCCACGCGTCGGCGCTGGCGCACCGTGACTTTGCCGCCTCGCTCGACTACCTCCACCGCTTCTTCAACCACCATGCCGACGCGCACGCGCTGCGTCTGGGCGCCGGCGACGAGGCGGGTGACGAGGCGGCGCTCGCCGCCGGCCGCGCGCGGCTGCAGGGTGCCGCGCTCTCGCTGGGCTCCATGCACGCGCAGTTTGGCCACACGGAGGAGGCCATGGCGGCGCTGAACGAGACGGTGGGAGAGCGCAGACTCTGCGGCACGCTGTCACAGCGCAGACTCTGCGGCATGCACTTCACTGTACCTGCACACCACCCTTGCCTAGTGGCCGCCCGCCTGCAGCCGCGGCCTTGCGCGGGCCTCACCTGCCCCGATCCCACCCCGCGCCACGCTCTTCTCCCCGCACCCGCAGGTGCGCATCGCGCAGCAGAGCAGCGACGACACGTGCCTGGCGCACGCGCTGGCGTGCCTCTGCCACATCATGGACGCCACCACCCCCAGCACCATCACCAGCGTGGGCCAGGCGCGCGGCACCACGGCGGCGGCGCGGCACCACGCCCAGCTACACCAGCTGCTGCACCGATGCCTGCGGCGCGCCGAGGAGCTTCGGCTGCCCCACCTGGTGGCGTATGCCCTGCTGGCGCTCGCCAAGTTTGAGCTGCTGCACTCGCAGCCGGCTGCTGAGGGGGGCAGCGCGGGCGAGCCGCCCGCGTCCTGCAGCGCGGCGCTGCACGTCGGCGCGGCGGTGCGGGACACCGGGCAGCTGCACCTGGCCACCACACTGGCGGCGGCGCTGCCCACCGCGCCCGCCATGAGCAGCGGCCTGGCCAGCGCGCGCGTGCTGCGCGGCGCGCCCGACCTTTTTGGCGCCGGGGCCGACGTGTTTGGGCCCAACACGGCGGGCCAGCAGTCGGCGTGTGCGGCCGAGGTGGAGCAGCTCGCCGGCAGCGCGCACCTGCTGCGTGCCGCGTGCTGGGACCTGTGCGGCAGCCGGCGCCTGGGACAGGCGCACCTGCTGGCCTACCTATCTGCCTACAGCGACGTGGGCAGGACGGCAGACCAGTGCGCGGCGCTGGCGCAGCTGGCTACCAGCGTGGGCGGCAGCCACGGGCACGCCGCCGCGGCACGCGTGCTGGCGGCGGCGGACGAGCTCTTCCCCCACAGCCAAAGCGTGGCGCTGGCGCTGGCGCGCCTGGCGATGGAGCACGACCGTGCACTGCACCGCGGCGAGCTGCAGGACGCGCTGGCCCTGGCGCAGCAGATGACGGGGCTGGCCTCGCCCACAGACACCACTGACATCACGACAAGGCACGCGTGCTTTGGGGAGGGGGGAACTTGCCGCCACGTGCTTGCCCTTGCAGGGCAAGCACGAGACTCTGGCTGCGCCGAGGGATGCCAGACCCCCCGCTGCAATCTTGCATCCTGGCCCCCTCTGGTTTTTAGATGCCACTGAGCAAGAGGCCTGCTTCGGTTGGCCTCCCCATGCAGGCTGGACGCGGAGGAGTGCGTGGTGCGCACGCTGCTGGCGTCGGGGCAGCACGAGGCGGCCGTCAAAGCGGCGCACACGCTATTTGCGGTGTGCACCGAGGCGGGGCAGCCCATCCACGGCGCGCGCCTGCTGCTGCTGCTGGGCCAGGCGCACCATCGGGCGGGCGCGCCCATGGCCGCCCTGCCCTACGCCCTGAGCTGTGCGGCCCACTGCCGCCGCCTGAGCCTCGACTTGCTGGGCGCCGAGGCGGCGCTGCTGCTGGCGGAGCTGTGGTGCGACATGCGCCCAGAGGGGGGCGGCGTGGGGCGGGGGCGGGCCGAGGTGGAGGCCGTGCTGCCGCTGGTCCTGGCGCACGGCAGCCTGGACCTGCAGAGCAGGGCGCAGCTCCAGCTGGCCGAGGCGCTCCTGGGCGGCGCGCCCAGCGCCGCCGCGCTGGCGGGCGAGGGGGAGTGGGTGCTTGAGCTGCTGGCCGCCGCGGGCGCGGGCTTCCGCCGGCTCGAGGACTGGCGCCAGCTGGCGCGCGTCGAGTACCAGCGCGCGCTGGCGCTCGACGCGCTGGGGCAGGTGCGCGCGCGCAACGCGGCGGCCGCCGCGCACCACGCGCTGCTGGCGCGGCGTTGCGTGGACTGAGGGCGTGCGCCTGCGGTGTGGGCGTGTAAAACGCGGCCGGCAGTGACAAGAGGAAGCGGGAATTGCAAGAGGACAAGGGTCGGCTAGTAGCCGCCGTGGTTATTGTTGTTGGTGGTGACGAGTCCACGGACAATGTCCACCACCCTGCTGCCTGTACCGGGTGGGTGGGAAGGGTGGAGACTGCGCGTCGGCGTGCAGGCGACTGCGGCTACCCATCCCCAGAGCCTCTGCCCCCCTCGCGCTCGCTCCGGCGGCGGCCACATGTACGGCACGCTCGCCGCGCACCTATCAAGCTGAGCTGGCCGTGCGCGGCAACGGCGGCGCCCAGGAGCCGTGGCTCCAGCCGCCAGCAGGCCGCGAGCGCAAAGAAGAGCACGAGCAGCAGGGTGCCCACCAGCACCGTCTGCTCCACTGGCGTGAGCATGTAGGGCACAAACGTGATTGAGAACCTGTGCCATGCCAGCCAGGCGCAGCTGCAGGATGGGTTGCGTAGGGTGGAGGGGGAGAGAGTCAGTCGCGCGAGTTGCGAGTGGAGGGCGAGAGCGGGCTTCGTACGTCAGTTGGGACGCCAACCGCCACTCCTCCACACCGGCGAGCGCTGTAGCGCCAATCCACTAACCTGGCCACGCGCCGCAGCAGCGTCCGCGTCTCCTCTTCCTGCTGCTTGAGTCGCTGCCTGCGCCACCGCGCCGCGTGCTCCTCGCCCGACAGCGCAGCTGTGCCGGCGACGGTGGTCGTCGGCTGCTCAGGGGCTGCCACCGCTGGTCGCGCCTCCGTGCCGTTATCCCCGTGCGTCCTTCTGCAAGCAGGGATGGTCTGAGCATCAGCTGAGGTGGGCGCCTAACAGTTTGCGCGCGCCAACAGCAAGCGCGCGGACAGCACCTGCTGCGCCGTGTCTCGACCATGCTTGGAGCACTGTCTTGTATCTGAGAGGTCGTGAGGCTTCGAGCTGAAGTGGGCGGGTGGGCTTGGCACTGTTCAACAGCACGCCGTGGGCTGTCAATTGAAACGAGGAGAACGATAGCTATGAACAGAGAGCAGAAACGCCATGGCGCGCCATGCGGCGCGCCATGTCGTGGCGCCGCCCCGCCGGAGTCCGCCGGCGGCCACCCCGCAAACTTGGGCGGCATTCCTGTGCTGCAGCCCCTGCCATCGACTGCTGCAGGAGCAAGTTCCGAGCTTACAAGGAAGAGCGAGCAAAACTTTCACCAACACAAGCCGAAAATTTGGGCCGCAGATGGCGGTCTTCTCTCGAGTGCAGTCCAGCCGCAAGGTCCAGCAGTCATGCAGTCCCTGGAGTGGCGCAGGAGGGCCGGTTTGTTGCCGCTCAGCGCGCCCTTGTGCTCCCAGCAGCCGTGGCAGGAGGCACACAACAGGCATCCCTCCACTACTGCCTGCTGCCACGTTGCGCACTCACTGCAGCTTCAGTCCTTGTTCGTGTAGCCTGCATGGGGCCAACGGCGGGCAGAGTGGGTTGGCTGCATGGTGCGACCCAAACTTCACCGCAGACACCCACAAAGCATGCTCTGCCCCAGGCCGCTCTCAGCTGTCGCGCCGGCACTGCCCCTCTGCCCCACGCTGCTCGCTGGGCGCCCCCCCCCCACCCCCCCCCCCCCCCCANCCCCCCCCCCCCCGCCCCTCCCCCGCTCCGCCCCCCCTACACAGCCGCCCACCAAAGTACTGGAGCATGGGCACGACGACGGAGATGAAGAGCAGCGTGAGCACGATCGTGGAGGTGATGGGCTTCTTCTGCTCCGTCTCCGCCTTGGTCTTGTAGGTGCGGACGCGGGTGGTGTCCTTGTGCGCGGGCGCGCCAGGGTCGGGCGCGCCCGTCAGCTTGGCGGCCACGCGCCTGACGGAGGAGATGACGGTCTCGTTGTACTTCTCGTCCTCGGTCAGCACGGGGATGTTGTCGCCCACGATCGAGTCGATGAGGTCGTCGCCCACGGCGGCCAGAAAGGCGTCGCCGCCCGTGAGCGCGCCGTCCTTGGCGGACGTCACCACCAGCAGCACGCCCTTCTTGTCGCCGCCGCCGCCGTACCACTTCTTCACCAGCTTGTCCCCGAACGCAAACGCGTCGCTCTCAAACTCCAGCCGCCGCAGCGTGGCCACCTCCAGCCGGTAGCCGGTCTTGGCCTCGAGCGCCGCCAGCTCCTCGCCCAAGCTCTTCTCGGTCGTGCGGTTGAGCACGTCCGCGTCGTCGAGCACGTAGGAGGAGGGCGTCCCCTCCGCCAGCAGGTCAAACTCGCCCGCCAGCGCCGCGCCCATCGGGTTGGCCAGCAGCAGCGCGGCGGCGCCGGCCTGCGTCACGGGCGAGCGCGGGCTCGGGGCAGCCGGCGGTGGCGATGTGACGCGCAAGCCGGCCGCAGAGTGATGCCGCGCCGGCAGTGGTGGATGCGCAACAGCAGCACAGCGCCAACTGCACCCGGTGCCTCAACATGCAGCCCCTACGGCGCGCCGACATTCGACGCTCTTGGAGCCCATGCGGCGCTCCCGCCCTCCTCCCAGTTCTCTCACCACGGCAAGCTTGCTGCCCACAGACTGAACGGGGTCCTGCTTCTGCGCACGGCAGACCAGCACGCTGCGCCGCTGCGCCCGGCCGCGGGCTGCGGGGCGGGCGGCGGCGGAGAACGCCGCCTGCTGCAAGAGCGCGCTGCTGGACATCGCGACCTGCATGCATTGCACATCACACCGTCATGGGACGCCCCCGACTGCGGATGGAGAGGTCTTTGTGGTGGGGCCAGCCCACGGCTCGCAAATTTCGCCAGGCCCGCCCCGACACCTTCTCTGCCTCACCGTAGAGTGCTGATATTACTGCAGATGGGCCAATGGCTAGGGTGAGCAGTCGATTGCTCTTTGCTCTTCAGAGCCTGCCTTCTTTTCGAGGAATTTTCGTGCTTCGCCACTGTTTCTGAAGCCGGGGCATTCTTGGCGTGCACAGCAGGCGTCTGGAGGGCAAACTAAACCTTGTGGGCCAGGATGGGCACCGAAGTGCGCGCCGCAGAGTGGGGAGAGCGTGCGGGCGACTAGGGTGTGGTTGGGTGATCGAGAACCAGGCAGGCGCCCGCCCGCCCGCCCGCCCGCTCCACTTCTGCCCACCGACACCGCCGTGCCGCAGCAATGCAGGTGGTCAGCCATGAGGATGTGAACATCAGGTGCGTGCAGCAACTAATTGCTGTCACACAGAGTTGCTGGTCACTGCTGCTGAGAAGTGCTGCCGCAGTCCTGCCACGCGCGTGTCAGATGGGGGTTTGTTGAGGAGCCAGCTGGCGTTGCACACCGACTGGTGCCTTCAGATGTGCTACGGTCGAGAGTTGGTGCCACGTCCAGCTCCTCGTGGCGCCAGCAATGTCGCCGGCGCCGGTCGCCGCCAGCGACACCTCAAGCCCCCTGCTCACGCTTGGCCTTCTCCCGGCCGAGCTTCCTCCTCCTCCTCTTCTCTCCCCAGGTTTGACACTTTTGCTGGCGTGGCCGACTTCGCGGCTTACAAGCACGGTACGCGCGAGGCGGCGAAGAGGTACCTGCAACGTGCACATGGAGAGATTCTGGGGCAGGTGCGCCTCAGCCGCAGGAGCGACATCTGAATCGTTGCCAGCCACACTTCCCTGGCCCACCACTCGAGCACCACTCCTGCTGCAGGGCAAGGTGGTGCGCGTGAAGGAGGGGGAGGGCAGGATTACGGCAGACGTGGCGGGGAGCAATGGAATAGAGACCTACAATGTGACGATTGAGCAGCACGGCCTGGACTGGGCTGATACCAACTGCACATGCCTCTCTGCCAAGACGTGCTCGGCAGCCTGCAAGCATGTGCTCGCAGTCTTGCTTTTGCGCCTGCCGCCCAACGAGCTGGCGGCTGCGCAGCAGCAGATCCAGCAGATGCAGCAGCAGCAGCAGCAGAGGCAGCCAGCTGCAGCGCGCCGGCAGGCGCCGGCGCCGGCAGCTGCAGCCGCAGCGGCAGCACGGCAGGCGCAGCCCGGGCCTGCCGCCGCCACACAGGCGGCGGCCGGCCAGCAACAGCATCCTAAGCGACGACTTCCAGCGTCGATCTCCGCGCCGCCGCCGGCTCCCTCTGCCAAGAGGGGCGGGCAGGCCAAGAAGCCTGCTGCGCCCAAGAAGGTGGAAGCTGTCGCGCCGACGGCATACCTCCGCCCTCAGAGGCAAGCAGTGCTCGACCTGCCGCTGCAATGCATGCAGCACCACAAGGGAGGGCTGCGGTCTGAGCTGAGCCTTCCCCGCTCCTTGGTGCCAATGTACAGGATGAGTGGCCTGGACATGCTGGCTCTGGCGGACGAGGATCTGGTGGCGCAGTGCGAGGCTGCGCTGGCCGCGAGCGGCGGCCCCATCCTCCCGGGCGTCCCCAAGATTCACCTGAAGCAGGAGTGGCGGCAGCAACAACCGGCCGTGAAGCAGGAGCAGCGGCAGCGGCAGCAGCAGCAGCAGCAGCATCCGGTGAAGCAAGAGGAGCAGAAGAGGCCGCCACCGCCGCTGCCGCAGCCGGCTGTCAAGCAGGAGCTGCAGCCTGCGGCGCTCCAGCAGCCTGCGGTGATCCAGGAGCAGCCACAGTTGCCGGCGGATGCCAACGCACCGGCTGCAGCCACGCCAGCTGCGATATTGTATGAGCTGTTTCCGTTCCTGAGCGACAAAGCACTTGCGCCCCTGCCATTGCCAGAGGCCCCGCTGCCAGCGCCCGGCCCTGCGAACGAGCAGCCCGCCGCCGAGGCCGCAGCTACAGCCGTCGACGAGATTGCTGCACCCACGCAGTCCCAGGCGTGGGGAGAGATTGGGGATGCTGCGCTGCCCAGTGTGGCGGGTGCCGCACCTCCGCCTGCCCCTGCTGCCAACCAGGCAACTGAGCCTGCCGCTCCTCCGAGCACCTCAGCCCCGCCGGCGTATCCCAGCATGGACGCCCCTCCTGCCAAGCTGTCGCTGCGTGCGCGGATGGCCCGCCTTACGGAGGCCTCGCAAGCCAATCATGCATAGCCCGCTGCGCGCAGGACGCGACTTTCCGTCGCCCGCCCTCCCCCAACTGCTGCCAAACAAATGTCTGTTAGAGACTCAGTGAGGACATGACATGAAATCGGAGCAAAGGCAGGAGAAGCAAAGAAAAGAGCGGGACTGGGCGGGCGGGCGTCACTGCTTCGTCCAGCCAGGGAAACCTGCGTGCATGGGCACACGAGAGCAGAGCCCAGGATTCAGTTAGTCCGCCAGCACAACACGCTCACACGCACCCAGGCATCGCAGTGCAATGCATGTGGAGGAGCGGGACGGCAGGCAGGCGCGCACCCCGCACTCACACTCGGCAAACGTCTTCTTGTCATGCTTGTTCTCCACGTGCTCCTTCAGCTTGGCCTCTGCAGCGTGAGAGGAGGGGCGCAGGCCAGCGCTGGCACACCTGCCGCTGCAGGGGCACCAACCGGCGCACAAGGGGCACGCCATCCCCTGCGCCGTGATCATGCTGTCCTGCTCTCCTAGCCGCCTCGCCTGTCTGCTCCCGCTAGGTGTCCCTGCATACCATGCTGTCCTGAACTACCCTCCATGCCCTGCCCCACCACCCCGCCCTGCTGTGCTTCACGCCCCTTGCTCTCCAACCGCCGCACCTGTCGACGTGACAATAAAGGTGCTTCGGCAGATAGTGCAGACGATCGAGTTGGCCGCCGCATTGGTCTTCAGCTGGCTCGCCGCGCCTGCACAAAACGCGCAGAATCGTTGTCGTGCAGCTTCTGCCAGACGCAAGTGTCCGGCCAACCAGAGCTCAACACGGCGAGTGGGCTGCCACCAGCAACTCCTTCAGCGAGCAGGTCTCACCCTTGGGCTGGTTCTTCTTGGCCTTCTCCGCCGCCTTGGCGCGGGCCATGGCCGCCTGCAAGAGCGCGGCGCACAGGCGGGCCGGTCAACTCGGCGCCGCTCGCGCGAGAGGCGGGCGGGCGGCGCACAGCAGCGAGCAGGCGCGCCGCCTGCAGCCCAGCCGCCTGCTCCTGAGCTCTGACCTTCTGTCCGTTCCCGCCTCCCATAGTGAACGCCTCTGCAGAAACCGCCGCCTTGAACACGCGCAGGGAGTAGCGCTGAAGAGCAAGTTTCTGCACGTGAGCGGTAGGAATACAAAACGAGGGCGAGAGTACACAGAAATGGCGACTTGTGCAAGCCGGGGCCACACTTTGTCTGGGCCCAAGCGCTTTCGGCTCTGCTCTTGTGTGTTCCTTGCACAGCTCGCCACTCCGTGCATTGATCTAGTTCTAGTTATCGATATAGCCCCAGGGCTGATCGCTGCTCGAGTGTCTGCACACCCCGCGCCATGGCGTCCAGACAGAACACATGTTGCTGTCAGGGCGTGCCAGTTGGGGGTTGGGTAGCGCGGCAGCGGCCCCCACCGCCCGCCCGCCGCCCACCAGCACGTCAGCGCCGCAGCAGCACGGCCTGCTCTGCGTCCAGTTCGACGGCAGAGGACAGCGCATGCAAGCCCCCTGGCGTCATCGACAATTTTGATGCATCAAAGATGCGCACAGGCCTGGCCACAGCACAGGTGAACACTTCTTCCGCCTGGCAAGCCTGGCGTGTGTGTTGTGGGTGTGTGGGTGGTGGTGGTGTGTTGGGTGGTGTGGTGTTGGGTGAGTGGTTGTCGGTTGGGTGTGGGTGGTGGAGCCGACGGCCGCGTGCGCTGCCCTGTGCCTGCTGATCATCCCAGTTGATAGCAGCAGCAATGTTTGCAGTGTGAGCCACACCACTGCCGCCGCATGCTGCAGGGCCCCCGGAGCACCATGGAAGATGCAGCCCACGTGGCGCACTACCCCCCCTGCAACTTCCTGTATGCCTGTGAGTGGCGGTGGGAGGCACCAGGGGAAGAGGGTGCTGGTGGGTGCCTGCACCGCCCACTGCTGCATCCGGCAGCGGGCGGCCAGGGAGCTGCACCGCTGCAGGAGCCCCTGCCGACGCCCGCCCCTCCCGCGCCGCGCAGCCGTGTTTGACGGGCACGGCGGCTCGGCGGCAGCGACGTTCCTGCAGCAGCAGCTGTGGGCCACGGTCTGCCAGTTCCTGGACGCCACGGCCGACGCGCCCGACACCGTGGGCGCGCTGGACGCGCAGGGGCTGTGCTGCCCCGTCGCGCTGCAGCCGCTGCTAAACTCGTGCTATAAGGCGGCCGACGCGGCGGTGTTGGCCTTCCTGGACGCCCACGCAGTGGGGCCTGAGAAGCATAGCGGCTGCACCGCGACAACCGTGCTGGTGGGCCACGACCGCGGTGAGGCGCCGTAGCGGTTGGCACATGCAGGGGGCTGGGCGCCGAGTGGGCGGCGCGCGCGTGGGCGGCGCGCCGCGCAACCTCCCAATGCCTCTCGCCGCTCTCGCGTCCCGCCGGTCCGCTTCCCACCGCTCCTGCCTCCCACCGCTTCCCCCGGCAGTGATTGTGGCCAACGTTGGCGACAGCCGTGCGGTGCTGTGTCGGCGGAGCGCCCCGATCGACCTGACCGTCGAGCATCGCGTGTATGGTCGCGGGGCCGCCGTCCTGCCAGAGACCGAGCGCGTTGAGGCGGCGGGCGGCTGGGTCCACGACGGCCGCGTCTGCAGCCAGCTCGCTGTCAGCAGGTGGGCGGGGGCCATCCGCGTGGTGGGGCCGGCCGCGGCGGCGGCGCTGCGGCCTCGCCGCCGGGCACGCTGGGGCAGCCCCGCGGCTCAAGCGGCGCCCCGCCGGGCCCGAGAGCCACAGGCGCGCGGCTGCCCGCCCCCTTACAGGGCGTTTGGGGATGCGCTGTTCAAGGGCGCGGGCCTGCAGCGCCTGCTGTCAAAAGGGGTTGAGGACGGGTTCTGGGACGCCGAGTTTGCCGCGAGCCGCACCTTCACCGGCGACCCGGTGACCGCCGACCCCGACGTCACCGAGATTGCGCTGCAGGTGGGCCATGGGAGGGGCGGGGGAGGGGCGGCAGCGCAGGCGCAGCAAGGGGAGGGGCAGGGTGGGGAGGCGAGGAAAGGCTGGCAGGTGCGCCGGGGCGGTGGCGTGCGGCCCATCACAGTCGAGCTGGCCCTCCTGCTCAGTCAAACTGGCTCCTGCCCCTCCTGCAGGACGACGACGAATTTGTGGTGGTGGCCACCGATGGGCTATGGTGAGCATTGGCGCCACGAGCAGGCTGCATCTGAATGGACTCCACGCCAGGGCGCAGGCCCGTGCGCCTGCCAGCGGCTCAAGCGCGTTGCCCCTTCCTCTTCCCTCCCGCGACACCCGCGCCTGGTGTCGCTCTCAACCCTCCCACAGGGATGTGATCAGCAGCACAGAGGTGTGCCGCATCACGCGGACCCAGCTTGCCAAGGGGCTATCGCCGCAGGAGGTTGCGGAAAAACTAGCAGAGTTTGCGGTCAAGCGCTACACAACGGGTAGGAGGGCCCGCTGGAGGGCCTACTGATTTGAGGGGCGCTGAGGGGGAGAGGCCAGAGGAGCGTTGGGTGCCAGCATGTGTGGCTGGCACGCGGCGAGGCGGCAAGGCGAAGGGCGGCCCTGCACGCCCTGCAGCGAGGGGCCTGAGCAGGGAGGCGCGCAGCACATATGTCTGACGCCGCGTTCATGCCTCTCCTGTGCGCTGCTCCCCATGCCCTACTCAAGCAGACAACGTGGCTGTGGTTGTGGTGGAGCTGCTGCCGCAGGATGGCGTCGCCGCAGCAAACGGCAAGGCCCAGAAGCAGAAGGGCGGAGGGGGGTTGTTTGGCCTCTTCCGTTGACAGCTCGGCTTGCGTAGCAGGCGTGCCGGGGCCGGGGCTGCCACAGTGGGCGCGCCTTGCATGCCTTCTGGCCTGTCCCGCCCGCCACCCCTGCTGCTGCTGGGTAGGCCTGCCACTCTGTAGCACCCCCCGAACCCCCGTGTACTGCCATCTATTGTGCGTACTGCATCTATTGTGTGTACTGCTGCTGCTGCCGAGTGCTCTCTGTTCAAGAAGTGATGCACTGCACTGCTGAGGAGGGGGGCGCGCCCGCCGTTTCAGCGGCATCTCAACAAAAAGCGTCAATTGAATACCCGTGGCAGGAGGGAAGAGCAGAAGGGGGTGGAACAAGGTGGGCTTCATGGCCACAAGGGGCAGGTTGCAGGACCCCCACCAGCACTGGAGCTGCCGCGCAGCCGGGAGGCGGGGGCTGCAGGCGCGCGGACCGCGCGGCGGGGCGCGCCAGCCGCCGCGCGGCTCCCCGCGGCGGGCCAGCGGGCCGCGGTCATTGGGCGAGCCGGTCGAAAGCCTGCTGGAAGTCGTCCCAGATATCCTCGATGCCCTCCACGCCGCAGGAGAAGCGCACGAGGTTGTCGCGGATGCCCACCGCGGCGCGCTTCTCGGGGCCCTGGGAGCGGCATGCGGGGGGCCGGGATGGGGAGCAGGGGCAGGGGCGTCGACAAGCGCCGGCGGGGCGGGCCGCAGCCACGCGCGCCCCGCTGCCACTCCACTCCTCAACCGCATGATGCCACCGACAGTGGCTCTCCCAACCCACGTCTGCAGCTCGGCCACCGCCCGCCCCGCGTCCGCACCGGCAGCCCTCCCCCGCGACGCCCGCGCCGCCCACTCACTTGATCCCAGTAGGACACCACCGTCGGCTGCTCGATCAGCGACTCGACGCCGCCGAGGGAGGGCGCGATGTAGGGCAGCCGCACGCCGTCGATGAACTTGGCCGTCTTCCAAAGGTCGCCGTCGATCTCAAAGCTCACCACGCCGCCGTAGGCGGTCATCTGCGCGCGCGCGATCGCGTGGTCGGGGTGGCTCTCCAGGCCGGGGTAGTGCACGCGCGCGACCTGCGGAGGCGGGCGAGGCGGGGCGGGCGTGGGCAAGGGCGGGCGCGCACGCGCGCGGGGCTGCGCCACCGAGCTCCAATCGAAACCTCACCCCTTGGCCTCCCCCGCCCGCCCACGCCAGGCACTGCACGGCCTGCCGCGGCCGGCAGCCGCGCACGCGGCGCGCGGCCTCTGCACGCCCCCGCCCCCCACCCCCGCTCCCCGCCCGGCCCCCGCCCCCCGCCCCCGCCGCGCCTGCGGGTGCGCCTCGAGCCGCCGCGCCAGCTCCATCGCAGTCGCATTCTGGCGCTGCACCCGGAGGTCGAGCGTCTTCATGCCGCGGAGGACGAGGTAGGCGGCGTGCGGGTCGATCGTGCCCCCCAGGATGTTGTGCATCGCGCGCACGGCGGTGATGAGGTCGCTGCGCCCCGCGACCGCGCCCGCCAGCACGTCGTTGTGCCCCGCCAGGTACTTGGTCGCCGAGTGCAGCACGAGGTCCGCGCCCAGCGGGATGGCCTGCTGGTTGATCGGCGTCGCAAACGTCTGC
Source organism: Chlorella sp. A99 (assembly GCA_003063905.1). NCBI lineage: Eukaryota > Viridiplantae > Chlorophyta > Trebouxiophyceae > Chlorellales > Chlorellaceae > Chlorella > Chlorella sp. A99. The sequence goes on along the minus strand of PCFQ01000078.1, from coordinate 151,943 downwards.
GGCACGGCGCGGCAGCGGGGCGGCGCGGCGCGGCGGGGTGGGCGAGCAGCAGAGGAGGGGGGGGCCACGGCGGCGCGCGGCGCGGCGGCTGCCACCGAGGGGCCCCGCGCGGGGCGGCGCAGCGGGGTCCCAGCACGCGGCGCCGCGCGCACCGAGTCGACGCAGACCACGGCGCCCTTGGCGGCGCACATCGCCTTGATGCGGGGGATGTCCACGCAGCGCAGGTAGGGGTTGGTGGGCGACTCGCTGAAGAAGAGCGAGACCTGCGGGAAGGGCCAGCGCGGGCAGGGCGAGGCAGCGCCGCCGCAGGGTCACTCGCTTGCAGCGGCTGGCCAAGGGCCACCCCATCCAGCAGGCCCCAGTGTCAGCCGCCGCTGGCGTGCCGGGGCTGACCTGCCGCGCCCCGCACACACGTCTGCCCGCGCCTCCACTCGGCCATGGCACCACACGGCGGCAGCAGCGCATGCACGCGCGCACCCCACCCCCCCCCCCACGCCCCCCCCCATTCCCCCCCCCCCCCGAC
>PCFQ01000078.1:138541-151398 GCA_003063905.1 Chlorella sp. A99 | reverse complement strand
CCCCCACCCCCGCCCCGCCCCCCCCCCCCCCCCCCCCCCCTGCGTGCCCACACACGCCCCCCTCACGTCGTGCTCCTCCAGAGCTCGCTCCAGAGCGCTCAGGTCGGACGGGTCGATCACCGTGGCAGAGATGCCCATCTTCGGCAGCACTGTCTGGATGAACTGGCGTGTTCGCCGGTCTGCACGGCGCGTGGTGGCCACACATCGGATCGGCGCATGGCGCGCCGGCACGCAGAAACCCCAGCCGCCTTTGGGCGCAGCGTGCCGGCCCCGGTCACGCCGTGCCCGCTGGCTCGCAGCGTGCAGGACAGCAGCTGCTGCGCCGCCTGTGCCGAGCCGCCGCGCCGCCGCGCAGGGCAGCGAGCGGCGGCTCCCGCCCCCGCCCGTCCCCCGCGCGCCCCCGCCTCACAGCAGTCGGTCGTGGTGACGATGTGGCCGCCCGCGGGGACGAGCGCGAGCAGCATGGTGGTGGCGGCGTTCATGCCGGAGGAGGAGACGAGGCAGTCCTCAGCGCCCTCGAGCGCGCGGATCTTCTCCTCCACCGCGCGCGTGGTGGGGTTGCCGTACCGCCCGTACTCGTAGCTGCCGTACCGCCCCTCCTGGTACGCGATCAGCTCCTCCGTGTCGCGGAAGGTGTAGGTCGCCGTCTGGACGATCGGCGTAGTCAGCGAGTCTGCGGGCACGGGGTCGAGCCGGACAGGGGATGCAAGCGGCGCCGCTCGGCGCCTGGCCTTTGCTGGCCCCGCCACGGGGCCACCGCCGAGTCGCTGCGCTGCGCGGCCACCTCTACAAACAGTTAGCTTTGCGCGAGGCGCACCTGAGACGCGTGGCCGGCCCGCCCGCTCGCCGCCGTGCACCGCTTGCGTCGCGTTGCTCAGGTGCGGGCTGGCGCCCTCTTTCAACGCCGCGCCATTGCCGCTGCTGTGCTCCTGGCCCTCCATCACCTCCTCTGCCGCCGCCTTGACAACGTGCTGCAGTCTGCTGAGGTGGGTGCTGGGCCGGCAAAAGGGGACCTGCCTCGTAGGAGCACCCGCAAGATTGGCCACCGCACGGTGGGAATACGGGCTGTAGGCACGTTTGGACTGCGCCAGGCTGCACATTAGGGGCGCCATCGTGGGGAGCGCACGCCGATGACGGCAGGCGTTTCGATGCACACTGCGCCGAGCCAGAGAGTGTGCAGATCAAGGGGTGAAGCTCTTGGTGAGCAGACCCCGCGGAGTTGTCAACAGAGACTTTGATCAAGACTTCCGGATGAGGGTTTCCGCATTGGTTGACCGGCACTGCGATTGGGGAGCGTGGTATCCAGTCAGGAAACACACCCCGCAGCGCGGCGCCCATGTCGCCGCCTCTACATCAAGTTCCACAAGCCCCCGCCCTCCGCTGCTGCCCAGACAAGCGGTGCAATAGAAGGGAGTCGACACAGGTTACACAGGTAACTGGTGCACAGTAGCATCAACACATACAGCATGGACACGCATACGGCGGACCACGTGGCGGGGTCGCAAGTTGACAGTCCAAAAGCATATGGAGACATTGGGAGAAGTGAATACCAGAGAGAGAACGCGGAAGTCAAATCAAAGACTGGAGCATAAGAAGAGTTGGAGCATATGCATGTACTGTGCTGGGGCGTCGACGTGTGGCCATCGACGAGCGCTGCCGCCGCGCGCGGCGATCCAGCGCTCGCCACACCTGTGCCCAATTTAAGCATCAGACGGCCGCGCTTGTGTAGGCAGAGTCGGTGGTGTTCCTGAACCCCTCGATCGGCTGGAACGGCTGCAGCGTGGCGAGCAGCCGAGGCAGCGTCTCGGGGATGCCGCCCGTGATCTCAAAGTCCAGCAGCACGCCCGTTTCGCGGTAAAACTGCTCCACCGGCGCCGCCTGCGCCTTGTACACCTGCGGCAGCACAGCACGGGGAGGGAGTTTTGAGCGTGAGCAGGGAGCGCCGCTGAGGGCGGCACGCGCCTCAGGGGGGAAGCGTGTCGGCCAACGCGCGAGCTGCCTAGGAGGGGCATTGGGGAGCAGAGCGCCGCAGAGCACTGGGCGCTCGCCACTTCGATGGCGGCGGCAGCAACAGATGCGGGCCCCTCCCCGCGCGCCTCGAGCCGCTTGCGCACGACGGGCTCGGTGTCGTCGCTGCGCTGCTCCATGTGCTGCATGCACTCGGGCGGCGGGTTGAGCGGCGGCATGACGATCTCGGGGCGGCCGTCGCCGGCGGGGAGGTAGATGTCTGCGACGTTGTAGTTCTTGCCGCACTTGCGGCAGATGCGGCGGCCCAGGCACTTTTGGACCAGCACCTCCTCGCGCAGCGAGAGGTTGACCGCCAGCGCAACGCCAACAACCTGGTCCAGCTCCGCCGCCTGTGTCACCGTGCGCGGGAAGCCGTCGAGCAGGAACTTGGAGGCGCCCTCGGCGCTCGCCTCGCGCATGAGGTGCTCCCGCAGCACGCGCGTGATGAGCGCGTCGGGCAGCAGCTGCCCCCGGTTCACAATCTCCTCCATCTGCGGCGCACGGACGCGGGAGGGGCGGCGGCGGCATGAGGCAAGGTGCAGGGACGCGAGGCAGGGGCGGTCAGCAGAGCCGCAGCAGCACCGGGCCTGGGCTGGGGCGGCCAGGCGCGAGGCCACCGATCCGCGCAGCGGCGGCGAGGAGCATCGCGGTAGGAAGCCCACCTGTTTGCCCAGCTCGGTCCCCTGCTTCATCTCCATGCGCACCAGGTCTCCCGCCGCGATGTGCCAAAACCCAAAGGTGTCGGAGATGCGCGTCGCATAGGTGCCCTTGCCCACACCCTGCACGCGAGCGGGAAGCGAGGGTGGGAAGCGAGGGCGGGAGGCGAGGGCGCGGAGGTGGCCCGTTGGCGGTCGCGCGCAGCGCGGGTGTCCCCCCCTTAGATTGGAGCTCTCCCCGCGGCTTCAGGCCGCTGCAGCAGCGTCCCAGGCCAGCCCAAGCCCTTCCCCTCTCCAGCCGCGCCCCATGCCATTTGCTACTCGCACCGGGGGGCCCAGGAACACCCAGGTCAGCGGCCGGTCATCGGCCTCCTTCGAGAAATGCCGCTGGGCGCCCAGCAGCGATAGCGTCCCCACCCTGCACGTCGTGGCAACCGCCCTTTGCACCAGCGTGCTCAGAGCCATGATCTCTGTTGTCACGCGAAGCGGACAGGGGGGGGAAACGGTTACAAAGACGGTCAATGCCCCGACGGAAGGGAGGGCGGCGGCGGCGGCACGGGGGTTGTTCCCGGCGCTCGCCTCGAATTTGGGCATCTCCCCTGCTGCTGATCTAAATGCCGTGAGCGCTTGCAAGCTGTGGGCTCAGATGAACTCCTGGTGGCGCGGCCGCTGCTAACGCTTCAACATCCGGCCGGCTGCTCGTTCAGACAGCCAGCATGTGCCCGCTTCCCGACACCTAGCCTGGGCGATAGTTTGCTGTGCCAGCCCTCTACTTCGCACGGGTGTTGTTGGTCGTGCGGATCGCGTCCCTGTTCTTCAGCTTGACCAACCGCAGTGCCTGCAGAGGATACGCAAGCATGCGGGCGGCCTGAGCGCGCCAGCGTGCGGGGTGCAACCTGTGCGGTGAACCTGCGGCATGGTCTCCTGCCGCCGCGCGCCTGCCCACCTCTGCATCGCTGAGATCCTCGTCCTTGGTGCGCCGCAGCTCGTTCAGCGTCTTCTCCGACTCTGCCAGCGCCCACAGCCACTCGGGTAGCTCAGCGTCCGGTCGCAGCGGCGGGTCACTGCCCTTCTTCAGTATGTTCAGCCCCGTGGCCACCTCGGAGGACAGCGCCGCAAAACCTGTAATTGGGGGAGCACAGAGAAGAGAGGTGAAGCAAGTAAGAAGCAAGCAACAGGCGGCCTGCGTTGATCGGCGCGCCACCGGGCCGTCAAGGCCAGCCCGCCGCCCGCCCCGCCGCCTTCCCCCGCCTGCTACGGATGCAGCACCTCTCGTCAGTGGTTGCAGCGACACCAGGGGCGCTATCCGAGCGAGAGGGAGCATGGCGCAGTGTTTCTGTGCACCCAAGAACCCTCAGGCTCTTCCCTATCCCGCTGGATGACTGCGATTCGGGAGACAGAGAGCGCTGGGTTGCAGTCCGGCCGAATCCCGAAGAGCGTTTCAAGGCTGCACACACTACAGTACTGCTAGTGCGAGAGGCGAATTGTCGATGTCTGAAATTGTGGGGGGGTGGCGCCGAAGAGCAACTCGAGCAGCGCCATCAGTGGCTCTCCACCTCCCCACCTCCTCCGCATGCCTCGCCTGCCCTGACGGGTTAGTTGTGCAGGGGGTGCCTGTCTGATTCGATCGTTCGTGGAACGCCCAGTGTACAGCAGCGACAGCACATTCCCCTGCTATTGTTCGCGTTTTGACTGTCCCACGCTCCATTGGCCTCATCCCCACGCTCTCTGACGCAACCAGAGCAGGCGAGCATGGGCTGTGAGGGCCGCGGACAAGGCTGCGCGTGGGGAGACGGAGGAGGTTGGCAGCTCTCTCCCACACGCTTGACAGCTCCCCACACGCCACACGCTGGGTGGCCGGGGTGCTCGTGCTAAGCTACGCACGCTGGGAAACGCGGGCCCGGGGTGGGAGGCGTCAGCGCTAGCACCCGCGAGCGCTGCAGGCGTGACGCTGGCGCTGCCCGCCGCCTGCCTCGCCGCCCGTCTCTTCCTGCAGATTCTCCTTGCCGTGTGCCTTGCCGAACCTCCTGATGCGCATCAAGGGTGGTGGCAAGCATGACCGCCGGCCGGTCACGGCTCTGGCCGCTGCGCCAACTCTTCAGCGGCCGTACGAATGGGCCCTGATGGGCGTCACCGCGCCGCTGGCGGTGGCTGCGCCCCCACCCCCAGAGCCGCTGCCCACACGCAAGCAACAGCACCAGAAGCAGCAGCAGGCGGCGCAGCAGCAGCAGCAGCAGCAGCAGCAGCGGGTGCAGCAGCGGGTACAGCAGCCGGCGCCGGCGCAGCCCAGGGACCCCAGGCAGCTGGCCCGCATGCGCAGCACAGCATCTGCGCAGTCTACTGTCAGCGCTGCCGCTGAGCCGGCGGCTGGCGAGGGCGGCGCGCAGCGGAAGCGCAAGCATTCCCACGTCAGCTTTGCCCACGACCTGGAAGCCGGCGGTGCTTCGCTCGCGCGGCGTGCCTCCAAGCCCAGGCTGCCCGCTGCCGTGCCTGCCGCGAGCAGGCCGCCCCTGCCGCACCCCACGGCGGTGCAGAAGGAGGCGCGGGGCGCCCTTCCCTCGGCCATCAGCGCCAGTGCGCTGGCAGTGCCCTCCGTCATGCCCTATGCCCTAGTGCCGGCCGGCGCCCCTGCTGCGCAGCGCCCTGTGACCGTCCTGGCCTCGCCCTGGGACCTTGTGCAGCTCCGCAAACAGCTGGAGGAGGACGAACGGCGGCGGGCCAGCGAGTCCGTGCGCGCTCAGCAGCAGGCGGCAGAGGACGCACGTGTCGTGCTGCGTGTGCTGCCTGGAGGCCAGGCAGCTGCCCGCGGGGCCAAGGGCAAGCAGCAGCAGGAGCAGCAGCAGCAGGGGCGGGTGGAGCCGGCGGCAGAGGCAGGGGCTGGTGCCAGCGCGCAGGCACAGCGCCAGGTGGCACGCAATGCGGGGCGGGGCTCGCTGCGCGCCACGCCCGACGGGGGGGAGGACGACCCTCTGGCGGGCCTGTCCCCTGGCATGTGGCACCCGGGCCTGACCGTCGTGGATGGCGTGGCGGTCGTCGACCCGCTGCGCTTTGCCGCCTGCCCGCTGTTGCCGCCCGTGCTGGTGGTGGGCGCCGCGCCGCGGTGCAGCCAGCCGGGCTCGGCGCCGGCGCCGCGGCCGCCGGCGTTCTCAGAGGACCCGGTGCGCGCCAGCGTTGAATTCCTGCACTATTTGGCCGCAAACACGTGCCGGCTGCCCACCTATGGCGGCGCGCTGCAGCATGCCGTCAACGCGGAGCACAGGATGTACCTGGAGCGACTGCGGCGGGTGCATTTTGCGCGGTGGGCCGCGGGGTGGGGCAGACCGCCACGCCAAGGAGCAGCTACTGTGCCTACTGTTTCTGCCCACCACGTCCAAGCCTGGGCCCCATGCATGTTGGCAGCACCACCTGCGCTCCGAGCCGCACCGCCTACGCGTTGAGCCATGCCGCCTGCGCTCTGCTGCACAGGGACGGGCGCCGCATGGCCAAGGAGCGACCCGAGGGCACGCGGCGCAGCGCGCGCACGCGCCAGGCGCCCGACGCCTACATGCCCGCATCCCCGACGCGCCCGGCGCGGCCGGCGGGTGCTGAGGCGCCGCTGAGCCCCGAGGACGAGACGGACGTGCGGCTGGGGGAGGAGTTTCAGGCGGAGCTGCCGCAGGCACGGCCTCGCCCCGCAGCGCCGATGGAGCGCGAGGCGCGCTGGCTCGAGGGCCTGGTGCTGGCGGCGGGCAGCACGCAGCCGCCGCGGTACGGCAAGGAGAAGCTGGTGGCGCTGGCGGCGGCGCCGCCCAAACACCGCGCTGCCGCCGTGGAGCAGGCGCGCGCCGACTTGTCGGCGGCACTGGGCCCGGCGGCGGCGCGCGCGCTGGGGCTGGGCCTGGCGGGCGCCATGGGCGCCGCGTACGTCGGCACTCTGAGCCAGGAGGAGGAGGAGCTGATGCACGTGGGGTTCAGGGAGCACGGCCGCGCCTTCCGTGCGGTGCAGCGCGAGTTCGTCCCCACGCGCACGGTGTTTGAGCTGATCAACTGGTGGGTGGCTGGGTGGCTGGGTGCATTGGCACTGGAGGCGCCGTGCGGTGTGTCTGCACCGGGGGACAGGCGCAGACGCGCTGCGTCGAGTGGCGGCCGCACCGCACTGACTGCCCGTCTTGCTGCGTGGACCATCAACGCGCATTATTGCGCGCTGCTGCCCTGCTTTGGTCAACACAGGTACTACAACGTGACCAAGAACAAGGCGACGGCACAGGCCAGGCAGTGGTTTGCTGAGAAGCAGCAGGTGCGGCTGGGCGTGTTGGCGAGTTGGGCTAGGATGGGACAGGACAGCACATTCCTCATGCCGAGGCTTGTGCTGGTGTCTCACCACCTGTTACCCTCGTCCCTGCAGGAGGAGCAGGCCGAGGTGGCTGCGCAGGAGGAGGCGGAGCGCAAGGCAGAGATGGAGCGCCAGCGGCGGGCGGACCGACAGCGGGTCACCTATGAGCGGCGGCAGCTCAGGTGTTGCGGCCCCTCCTCGCGCTGGGCCGGCCCAACTGACTGCTGTTGACTGCGCTGAGCGTCTTGAAGGCTGCAAGCTCGCGCCCCGTTGGCCCTGCAGGGAGGTTGTCGGTTGGATCAAATTTGCCGCGTGCGCGCCCAAGGACTCGAGCCAATTCTTTAAGAAGTGCGTCTCCTGTGCCTGCCTGCCTGCCTACGCACCTGGTGCCCGCACCTGCCGTCCGTTGCCTGCCCCCCTGTCCCAGTTGCGCTGCGGCGTCCGCTGATGCTCAGCACTTGGCCGCACACGTGCAGGCCTGCAGTGGTGGACCGCGCGCTGCGGGCGGCCAAGCTCGTGGGCTCGCTGGACGCTCAGCCCGAGGGTGCGGAACCCGCGGTGTGAGGCTGCGCATGCAGCACGATCCTCAGAGTGGCCTCTTGTGTACAGCGCTCACTTCTTCATTCTTGTACTGCCCTATCTACTTATTTGTCCCCTCCTGCCATTATCTGGCTGGCGGTGAAGAATTTACTCGTTGTCTGCCACTTGGCAGCCACAGCCCCAACAACAGCCCTAATGTCACGACTCGTCCTCCACTTGTTGCGTATGCACGTGGCCGACCTGCAGCTGCATCTGCCGCAGCTGCTCAGCCGCTAGCGCCGCCTCGTCTCGCTCCTCCTGCTCCTGCGCCGCCACCTCCCCGAGCGCCGTCGCCGCCCCCCCCTGCTCGCCCGCATCTCCAGGCTCGTCCTCCCGCAGCAGCAGTTTGAGCCGGAAGGCGTCGCTGCCGTTGAGGTAGTACCTGCGGGTGGCGCAGGCCAGCTTGTGCCCCCTGTTTCAGAACGCGCGCCGCTACCACTGCCGCTCGCGCCCAGGCGCCTTGCACAGCCCCTCTGTGCCGCACGCGCTGCGCGCAGTAGCTGTGCGTCCCCCACGCCCACCGCGCGAGGCGCTTGTCGCGCAGGAAGCCGAGGCGCTCGTAGAGCCGCAGCGCGCCGGCGTTGCTGACCTCCGCCTCGAGGGACACCTCGGCGCAGCCGGCGTCCGTCATTGCGGCCACCACGCGGCGCACGAGCGCGCTGCCCACGCCGAGCGAGCGGTAGGCCGCCTCAACCACAAGCATCGCGATGTAGCCGCGCAGGCGCCGCCCACGGTGCACGTCCGCCTTGGCGACCACCACGCCAAAGCAGCGGCCGCCGTCGAGCGCGAGGAAGCAGAGGTGGGGCCAGTGCACCAAAAAGTAGCTAAAGGGGGGAGGGCGGGCGAGGGAGTTGGGCGGGCCGGGGCGCGGTGGCACGGCGCGCATGCTCGAGGGTAGGGAGGCGCGCGTGTTGGCAGACGCACGCATTCCGCGCTCCACCCACCGGTAAGTGAAGATGCTGTATGGCTCGCTGAGCTCGTTGTCAATCAGGCTCATGACCTGCGCAGGGCAGCCAGGTGTGTCGTTCCGTCGAGACGCTGCTGCAGGCGGTGCAGCCGAGTTGTGCTGGCCTGTGGCCAGTGCTGCGTCGCACTGCCTTACCATGGGTAGGTCGTGCTCGTCCTTGTACTGCAACAGCATGGCCAGGGCAGCCGCAGCAAACGAGCCAGTCGGCTAAGCGCTGCGGCGGCGGGCGGGCGGGCGGCGGGCGCACATGTGCTCCCCCCGTCAAGCCGCGACGTCACCTGCTTATACGTGATCGCCTGCGCCGTCTGCGAGGAGGAGGCGTCCTCCGATGCCACCATGTCGATCGAGGGCGGCTGCGATGCTACCGATGTTGTGATGAGAGCGCCGCAACGATGAGAGGATGCAGAGAGAGATGCAGAATGCCTGATCACCACCACCTTCGCATGCATCTGTTGCGTCGGTGCGTCCATTGCATCTCTGTCTATTGAGGTTCAATTCTATTCATCACAGCGATCAGCGCTTCATCTGGACAGCGCATGATGCTCGCAGCCGCAGCGCCCACTTGCAGGGCCTCCCGCCCTTCGTTGTCCGCCAACAGGGCCAGCAGAGCCATCAGGGCGTCCCCTCGTGCAGTCAGGCAGCTGAGGCAGCGGCTGAGAGCGGCAGAGGTGGGTGGCCAGTGCATGCATTCGAGAAACGGATAGAACCTGCCCTGATCGCGCGCGAGCTGCCGGAGCAGCTGCAGCTGATCATAGCGTTGCAAACCCGCTGAGGTCAGTCCCCATCTCTCGCGCGCGCAGGAGGCGGAGGCGGCGGCCGCCACCGCCGACAACGGCGTGGCCGCCGAGGCCAGCAGCTCGCAGGTGGTGGTGCCGCTGGCCGCGTCGCTGGTCGAGCGCGCCAAGATCGTGGTGGCCACCGGCGAGGTGGATGAGGACTTCAAGGTGGGAAATGCGGGGGCCGAGAGGCGAGCGCAGACGGCGTGTGACAAGAGCGCGGGCGGCCTGGCACTGGAGCGTGGGGCGCAGGCACAGCGCCCATTGAACGCGTCCCTGATGTCGGCGCGCTGCCACCGCCGCGCCGCGCCGCGCGTGCAGGGCAACTTTGTGACCGAGCTGGAGACGGAGCTGCAGGAGCTGCAGACGCGAGCGCAGCAGGCAGAGGCGAGCGCCTCGGCGCTGGAGCAGACGCTCAAGGTGGGTGGGTGGCCAGCGCTCGACGCTGGCGCCGCCCAGGGGGAGTGGGCCCTTGTGTCGCTGCTGGAGGGAGTATGTGCCGCCACCCACCGACCGCCGCCTGTGAAGCCCAGGGGCACGCCTCGTGCCCACCCGTGCTCGACTGTCTCCGCCCGCCGCCTCTGCAGGCCACCAAGGACCAGTTTGTGCGGCTGACGGCGGACTTTGAGAACTTCCGGCGGCGGAGCAACGAGGAGAAGGACGGGCTGCGCGCGAGCGTCAAGGGCGACACGGTCATGGCGCTCGTGCCGCTGATCGACAACTTTGAGCTGGCCAAGGGCCAGGTCAAGCCGGCGACCGAGGGGGAGGCCAAGATCGACGCCGCGTACCAGGGGCTCTACAAGCAGATGGTGGAGCTGTTCCGCGGGTAGGTGCTGGGGGCGGGGGGCGCGTGGATGGGTGCACGGCAGGTGTGTAGTGCGGGCCAGCGGGGTGTGTGGGTGTGCGTCGGGGCCAGGCTGACTGCACGCCCGGCCAACTTCCCACCTCATACCCGCCCCCGCCCACCCGCGCGCCGCAGCCTGGGCGTGGAGGCGGTGCCGGGCGTGGGGTCGCCGTTTGATCCCGCGGTGCACGACGCCATCATGCGCGAGCCGAGCGCCGAGGTGCCCGAGGACACGGTGCTCGAGGAGTTCCGCAAGGGCTTCCGCCTGGGGGAGAAGCTGCTGCGGCCAGCCATGGTCAAGGTGTCGTTCGCGCCCGAGGGCGGCGCGCCGGCAGCGGTGCCCGACCCCGACGAGGGCGCGGCGAGCGGGGAGAGCGAGTGAGGGCGGGCGCCGCACCGCCGCCCGCCCCCTCGCTGCCGCTGCCGCCCGTAGCCGCCGCCCCTGCGCGCCCCTTGTCCCGGCAGCGCAGGCCTTCGGCAGTGCAGGCCCTCGAGCCCGCCGCCGCTGCCGTCTGACTGCTCTGCTGTTTTGTTCGCACGTTACGTTTGGTTCCATTTCAAAGGGAAGCAAGAGGAAGCACAAAGTCGTCGCAGGCTTGCTAGGCTGTTTTTTTGGCGCTGCCAGGCCAACAGATTGCATGGACATCGCTGCGGCTGCCAAGGTCACGTACCCACCTAAGTCTTAAGTCACTGCTGCACTGCTGTCAAGATCACCTGTCACCATGTGCCTAGAAGAGGCCTAGCGCTATGCGCCTGTGCCCCGACTGGTCTGCGCGCTGGCGCCGGTCTGGAAGGATGCGCTGGCCGGGGCCCGAGGCAGGGCCGCTGCCCCGTAGGCCCGCTACCCGCGCGACTTGTGCGCCGCGCGGCGGGCGTCCACCTGGATTGCCGCGCCAAAGGGGGGGCCGCCCTTGAAGCTGACGGGCCGCGGGCTGGCGTACTGCCCCGATCCCGCGCCGCTCTGCAGCCGCTGGAGAAAGCCCTGCACAGAGGCAAGCGCGAGTGCGCTGTGGTCGGCGCCTGGAGGGGGCCCAGCGCCGGGCGCGCGCTGCGGCACTGGCACGCGCCTGGTGGGCAGGTGAGGCCCTGGTGGGGGGCTCAGGCTGGGCTGCTTGCCTGGAGGTGCACATTGAACGCCTCTTTGAACTCCTTGCCAGCGCACACGCCCTCCAGACCCTCCCCGGCATAGCTGACGAGGGGGGACACCTCCACGCCCGCGCAGGTCACGGTGCCGCCTGCGCGGCGGGGGAATGCCACGGGAGGCCGGGGAGGCGCCCTCGTCAGCGCAGCGAGCCAGTTTGCACGCAGCTGCGCGGCCTCATGGACGCCACGCATTGCCGCGACGGCAGCGCGGCTCCGCCCCCAGCCGCTGGCCCCTCCCCCCACCCGGCAACCGTGCGCACCTGCCGCCTGCACCCAGCCCTTGTGCAGCGCGAGGATGGCGTCGCGCGCGGTGTCGGGGGAGTCGGGCAGGCCCTGCCCCGGCGCGTTCTTGACGGGCGCAAACTCATCGCCGCGCGCCACCTCAAACAGCGCGGTGGAGGCCGCCAGGGGGAAGGTGTCGAAGATGAAGAGCTCGAGCTTGATGCCCTGTGGGGCAGGGGCGCGGCGGGGAGGAGGTTGCAGAAGGAGCTTTCCGGCCCTTGTGGCCGCGCTGGCGTCCCAGCTGACTCATGCCGTCATCATGAGGCCCCCCCCCTCCCCCCCCCCCCGCGCCCCCCACCTGCACGGGCCCGCCGACCGAGGGTATCTTCTTGCGCGCGATGTGGTAGCGCCCCGCCGCCGCCAGCTGGCCGGCCACGGCAGCCAGCCAGTCGCGGCGGAAGTAGTGCATGCAGATGTTGGACCAGCCGTACTTGAGCTCGCCAGTGGCGGGGTCGGCGGCGGCGGCCTCAGCGGGGTCCAGCTCTGCATGCGCGGGGCGGGGCAGGAGTGGGGCACTCGGCAAAGGGCCCGCGAGCCCAGGCAGGAGGAGCGAGGGAGGCGCGGCCCCAGGCCCCACTTCCACCCCGCGCGCCGAGGCCATCCCCCTCCCGCCAGGACAGCCCTCGCCCCCCTGCCCTCCCCCGAATCCGCGCGCCTCGCTCCCTCCCAGGCACCCATCCTCCCCTCGGCGACCAGCGCGCCCACCCGAGTACTCGACGACCTCGAGGCGGCCGCCGCGCCGCGCAAACACACCGACCTTCTCCTCCGGGCTGGCCTTGGCCACCACCCGCGCCCCGCACTCCACGCCGCGCTCGGCGCAGAAGCCCGCAAACACGGGGTCGCCCAGGCGCGCCTGCGGGCGAGCGGCGGCGAGGGGGTGACACAGGTGCATGAGCCCTTCCTCTCGGCCTCCCCCGCTCGCGCTGCGCCGCGCGCCCCCCAGGCCGCCATCCACTGCCCACCAGCGCGCAACCGGTGGCCCCCCCTCCCCCCTCCCCCCGCCCCGACACACACACGCGCGCGCGCGCGCACGCGCACCTCCCACCCACTGGCACGCGCGCACCCACCAGCGCGTTGTCCACGCAGTAGCAGTCGACCGCCTCGACGCCGTGCGCCGCCATGTCGTCGAGCACGCCCGCGCGCGCGAGCGCGACGTACACGCCGCCGTTGCCGTCGGGAGACATGGCGGGGCGGCCGGGCGCCTCCAGGATCACGCGCCCTTCCTCGGTCATCGCCGGCAGCTGCCCCTGCTGGAAGAAGACCACCTGCTGGGGGGGGGGGGGGGGGGGGG
>PCFQ01000078.1:122808-138527 GCA_003063905.1 Chlorella sp. A99 | reverse complement strand
GGGGGGGGGGGGGGGGGGGGGGGGGGGGGGGGACACACAGGCCGAGGGCCAGCAGACCGGGTGAGGGGCGGCCGACGAGGCTGCCGCGCTCCCTGCCGCGCCGCCGCAGCGGCCGGGTCTAGACAGCCAGCCGGGAACGCAGAGTAGGGCGGCGGAGGCGGCGGAGGGCGCTCGCCTGGGCGGGGCGCAGCCCGAAGAAGCCGTTCTCCTCAAAGTGGCGCCGCGTCGCAGCGTCGGTCGCCGGGCTCATCATGACGTACCAGCGCAGGGGGTGCCTGTCACGGCAGGGGAATGTGTGCGAGGTTGCGGTAGGGGATGAACAGGTGGGGGCGGGGGCGCAGCCAAGGGCCGCCGGACGCGAGAAGCACGAGCACTCTCAAAGCGGAGAGGGCACTGTTGGCGTGGGAGCAGGGGGCAGCACAGTGCGCCACAGAGCGCGCGTCAGAGCTCACGTCGGCGCCGCACCAGGACCGTGGGCGTGCTCCGCCGCCAGGGTCTGCAGGTGGAGCAGGCGCTCTGCCTGCAGGTGAAAAAGGCTCTTGCGGGAGGGCAGGCCGATGTTGTAGCAGCCCTTGGGCGCGGCGCTGCCCAGCCGCGTGCCCTGGCCGCCCGCCAGCAGCAGCACAGCCAGCTTTCCCTCGGCGATCAGGCTCAGGCCGCTCGCACGCCAGGCGGCACGCTGCGCCTCGGTCGCGTCCTGCGGTTGGGGGGGGGAGCGGGAGAAGGAGGCGAGTGGAACGGGCGCTGCGCATAGCAGGTGTCCCTGGCTGGCAGGATAGCACAGCAGAGTATTATTCGTGCGCAGCAGGGAGGGGAGGGCACGATGACGTGCCAGGGGAGGGCCGTATCGAGCCGCGCAGGGCATGCCACACAGGGCACGCCACGCATGCCATCGAGGAATGCCAGCCCCGCACCTTGAGCGTCAGCACGTCGCGGACCGGCTCGGGCGGGGCGACGGTGCCCGCACCCTCGGCCAAGCTGGCCTGGAAGATGTGTCGCAGGTAGTCAAAGTCGATGTCCTGCAAGAAAGAGAGGGGTGGAAGCACACCGTGGAGGGTCGACGGTGCGACGGGGCAACGCAGCAGGCACACGTGACGCACAGCCGCACGGCCGACCAACGCTCGGGACTCTGCAGCTGCCGGAACACGCAGCCCTCGAGCACCAGGCGGTCCTCTGCCACCGCCCCACCTGCAGCTGCGCCTGCAGGTTGGCCTGCTCCTCGGGGGAGAGGGCCTCCCACCGCTCGAGCAGGTGAGCCTGGCCCGCTCGCTCCAGCGCCGCCCGCAGCACATCCATCCTCGTTCCTGTTCAGCATGGCAGGGCGCTCTCGCGGCGTCATGCCATTCAGTCTGACTTAGGCGCGGTGCCAGAGCGCGAGGGAGGGAGCCAACCGACAACTGCCCATCCCATTGCATGTCTAAGCGCCTTCCCTTGTCCCACCGCAAGCTCGACCACGCTGAGCCTCACCCGATCGACGACAAGACACGGGGGAGCGCTGCGCTGCAACAAACCAGTGGCCCGCACCTGTTCTGGCCACCACACTCTGCCTCACAGGTGTCGAGAAGCTCGAAACAGTGCACCGATGAGCAAATCGAGGTTTGAGGTGTTCTGAAACAAGAGGGATGCCCTGGCGCTTTCCTTTTTCATTAGACTTCTCTTCTCCCGCCCCCCAGGACCAGACCGAGCCATCGAGACGGGCGAAGGACTGCTGGGGAGAGAGAAGCTCACTCCCCCAAAAGCTGCTGAACAAGTCCACGCAACTCGCAATCGGAGCCGTGGCCAAGCGGGGTGAGCGCCTGGCGTACTCAGGGCCCAGCGTGGCGTCTCCCATCTTTGGTGGCCAGCGCACTCCCACCCCGCTCTCCCTGCCTCTCTTGCGAGCTCCTGTTGGTCCTGGGAGCGGCTGCTTTGCGATCGCTGCGCAGCGCGGCCTCCGGATGTGGGCCTCTTCTCCGGCGCCGGCGGGCCCGCACACTCGCTCTGCGGCGCCTGGCTGCCCGCGCCCTCGCTTCTTTCACTGTCGCCTGGCCCCATCCTGCCCCCCACTTCAGGGTGACAGTCGTGCAAGGCCCAGCAGGAAGCAGGAGGAGCCGCGCGTGTGGGAGCGGGCGGAATGGCGCAGGTGGCGCCCGCCGGGGCGGGCGCACCAGCAGCAGAGCCTGCCGTCGACAGGCCGGCGCAGGAGGACGTAATGGAGGTGGAGGAGGAGGGCCAGGGCGAGGCTGAGCAGCCGAGCGGCAGCGCCGCCGGCACCGACGCTTGCACAGCAGCCGCTGGCGCTGAGGTCGTCGAGGCGCCCGAGGGCACGGGCAGCGACGACGCGCCCGGGCAGCGGCACGAGGACGGCGCAGCAAGGGGCCGCGTCCGCGGCCGCAAGCAGAAGGAGCCGCTGCTGGTGGCGGGCAAGGAGGTGGTGGGCCGCCAGGTGGGAGCGGGAGCCCGGGGGTGCCGCAGGGCAGTGTGCGCGCTTGCGCTGCGCAGCGCCGCTCCCGGCCTGCCTGGGCCTGCGAGCGGCAAGATCCAACAAGTCGACTTGTGTCCTTCCTCTCTGCGCACAGCTGGCAGTATGGAGCCAGAAGCTGCTGGAGTGGCCCAAGGCGCAGGTGGCCCAGTTCAACGCAGGTAGGCGCTGGCTGGCAGGAGCGAGGCGGGCTGCTGCGCCTCCCTCGTGGCGCCGGCTGCCTGCCGAGCGGTGCTGCGCGACGCCACCATGTCACCGCCCGTCCCTGCCCCGCGCCGCCCTGCCCCGCCCCGCCCCACCCCGCCCCGCCCCGCCTCGCGCCACCCCGCCCTGCCCGCTGAGCTCTCGCGTGCCTTCCCAACCACCTCCCCCCTCCCCCAGAGACGGGGCAGCACCTGATCCGGTATCTGGAGCGCAAGGAGGGGGAGGTGAAGCACGAGGAGGCGTGGGTGTGCCTCGGCGCCACGCGCTTCCAGTGGCTCACGGGCCTGCCGCCCGCGGCGCCGCCAAACCCCACCCACGCGGGCGCGCCCCAGCGTGAGGACGCCGTGGGATACAAGGTCAAGGTCTTCTGGCCGGGGATGGCGCGCTGGTACCTTGGCAAGGTGCGTCTGTGGGGGTGCGTCTGTGGGGGTGCCCTGCACCGTCATCACGCCTGCGCAGGCGGCAAGCCGCCGGCGCCTCTCCCCCGCTCCCCCCCAACCACACACCCACATGCAGGTGGTGAGCTACGACCCGCGCAATCGCATGCACAAGGTGAAGTACCGCGACGGTGACATCCAGGAGCTGATGCTGCGCCACGAGGCAGTGCAGTACCTTGCCAGGGAGGCCAGGGAGCCCGGCGCCGGCGGCGGAGAGGCGGCGCCGTCGCCGCGCGCGCCGCGCGCCGACCCGCGCCGCGGCCGCGACCGCCGCCGCCCGGCCGGGGCCAAGCCCAGCCCCGGCGGCGGCAAGCGGCCGCGCGAGGAGGGCAGCACGGACGACCCGCCCAGCAAGAGCAACAAAAGCAGCAGCACGCGCGACGAGGGCGTGGTGGGCCCCGCCACCGCATCGCCGCTCGGGCCGCGCGCGGGCGGCGCGCCGGCCAGCGGCGGCGGCGGCAGCCACGACGCCTCGGCGGCGACGGCCGGCTCGGGGGAGGAGGACCCCTTTGGCAGCGAGGAGCTGGATAGCGGGGAGCTGGACAGCGGCGACGACAGCGGCATGCCCTCCACGTCGGGTGAGCAGTGTGTTGGGTGGTTTGTGGCGGGTGGTTCGTGCTGGCTTGGCCGCGCCCGGCCCGCGCCGGCGGCGGGCCTGTGGGCGCGGAGCCCGTGCCCCCTCCCATGCGCATGCGCGCGCCGATGCCCCCTCGCAGGCGGCGAGAGCGACGACCTCGGGTCGGACGCTTTCCTAACCGAGGAGGAGGACTCGGACTTTGAGGTGGAGAGCTACCGGCGGCGGCGGCGCAGCGGCGGCGCGCCCCCCAAGCGCCCGCGCCGCGCCGGCGAGGGCGGCCGCCGCGGCCCCGGCCGGCCCAAGGGCGGCGCGCGCCACCGGCGCGGCGGCGACGGCGGCCGGCCGCGCGGCCGGCGCGAGCCCGCCAGCGTGCGCAGCTTCCGGCCCCGCGTGGCGCGCTCGGCGGAGGAGGAGGTCGTCAAGAGCGCGGGGACCAGCGTCGTGGGCGCGCGCGTCGCGGTCTTCTGGCCGGACAGCGAGGCGCAGCCGCGGGTGAGGCTGCGGCAGCGGGGGCGCCCTCGGCGCCTGGCCCGCCCGCGTGCCCGGGGCGCGTCGCGCGCGTGGGCCAGATCGCCACTGCCTCTTGTTGCCCGCGTGCGCTCACGCCCGCCGCGCCCGCCGCCTGCGCCGCGCTTTCGCCCAGGGGAAGCTGGTGCAGTTTGACGGGTACCACAAGCGGCACAAGGTGCTGTATGACGATGGGCAGGAGGAATGGGTCTCACTCGGCCGCGAGGCCTTCCGCTGGCTCTCCCCCCGCGCCCGCTCGGCCGGCTGCACCCCCAACTTCCGCGCCGCCATGGCCGTGCTGGGCGCCGACGCGTCGCCCGGCCGCCAGCTGCGCAGCGCCGGCGGCGACGACGGCGGCGCGCCCCGCCGCGGCGGCGCGCCCGCGGTGGGCATGCCGGCGCCCGCGCCGCACGGCGACGCGGCACGGGACCCTCCCCACGGCGAAGCCTGCGTGGGCTGGCAGGTGGGCAGGGTTGCATCGCCCAGGGCGTGCGCTTGCCATGCCTGGCTCGCGTCCACCCCCCACCATCTGTTTACCCCCCACCCACCCACCCACCCACCCACCACCACCACCACCACCACCTCTGCCCGCCTCGCTCTGCACGGTCTCACGCCGCGCCGTCCGCCCTGTTGCCCCCCTCCAGCTGTCGCTGCTGTTTGACGGCGACGGCCAGTGGTACCGCGGGCAGGTGCTGGGGCACGACCGGCGCAAGGGGCGCCACCTGGTCCTGTACGACGACGGCGAAGACGAGTGGGTGGCGCTTGAGCAGGAGAGCGTGACCTTCCACCGCCCCCTGGCCGGCGGCCCCGCCGCCACTGGCATCTACCCCGGCGTCCTCAAGGGTGGGGCTTGGGGGGTATCGGTTCGGAAGGGGCGGGGCGCCGCGCCTGGGGCGGCAGGGCGCAGAGCGCCGGCCGCCGTCTGCGTGCACCCCCGGCTCGCCTGACCGCCCCCACCGCCGCGCGACACCCACCTCGGGGCCCCCCCCATCCCTCGTGCGCGCAGGCGCGGGCACGCCAGCAGGCGAGGTGGGCGTGGGCTGGCGCGTGGCGGTGTACTGGAGCGCCGACCAGGTGTGCCGCAGCGCCGCAGGCCGCTCGCGCTCGCGTCGCTCGGCAGCCCGGCACCGGCGGCAGGCCGGGCCCTGCGCTCGACCGCGCCTCCGTCCCGCTGCTCAGCGCCGCTTCAAAGCCTGCCCCTCCCTCCCGCCTTGCCCTCGCCCCCCCTGCCCCCCGCCACTGCTGTCTTGCCCAGCTCCCGCCTGCCTGCGCCCCCGCCCCTGCCGTCTTAACTCCCGCCTTCTTTCCCTGCGGCCCCCCCTCCCCCCCCGCAAGGTCTTCTACCCCGGAGAGCTGGTGGGCTACGACGCGGCTTTGGGGCGCTACGACGTCGCGTACGACGATGGCGACGAGAACTCCGTGTCCCTCGCCACCGACCACCTCAAGTTTGTGCTGCCGCCGGGGCACCGAGGTGCGCGGGGTGGGGTGGGGGGTGGGGGGGGTGGGGGGGCGGGCAGGGGGCGAGCGCGCGACTGCTCGCGTGCACGCAGGCGTGCGCGCAGGCTGCTGCTGCACGGGGCGGCTGGGCGCAGGCGCGGGCCTGGTCGCGTGGGGCCGGGATCACGCAGGAACGCAACGAATCCAGTCGCCCGCGTGCCCCCGCGGCCCCCCCTCCCCCCCCCTTCCACGCGCAGTCGACCCGGAGCGCCTGGACGGCGCGGGCGCGCTGGGCCTGCCGCGCCGCCGCCTGGGCGACGACTCCGACCCTGACTATGAGGGGGAGGCGCGGCCCCGGGCGGCCCCCCGGCGCGCGGGCCCCCGCAGCGCGGCGGCCGGGCCGTCGGTCCTGCAGCCCTGGGACGCCGGCGAGGCACCGCCGCCAGAGGCCAGCGGCGTCGCCGGCGGCGGCGCGCTGGGCGGCGGGGCGGCGCGCCTGCTGGGCCTGCCCGGCGCGCGCGGCGGACTGGGAGGGCCGCTGGGCATGCTGTCCACGCCCGGCGCGCAGGTGGCGCCGCTGGTGGGCGAGCCAGTGCTCGCGCGCCAGGTGGGCCGCGTGCCCGCGTTTGGCTGCTTTGCGGGGGAGGGGGAGGTCGTGCTCCCCGTCCCCATCACCGTCCGCATCTACGCCTCTTCCTGCTCGGCCGGCTCCTCCTTGGCCGACGCCGGCGCGGCAGCGGCGCGGCTGGAGCTGCCGCCCTCGCTGCCGCGGGGGCGCGAGCGCCTCGAGGCGCACGCGGCCGCGCTGGAGAACATGGTGCGCCGGGTGGGCCGCGCGCAGCAGGCGGTGATCAAGGGGGTGCCCACCTCGCTGCCGCCGCCCCCGGCGCGGCCGGCGACGCAGCCCGACGCCTCGGCCGCGGGCGCGGGCGTGGCGCCGGCGGGCGCGGCGTCCGTGGGCGGCGCGCCCGCGCCGTCGTCCAGCTGTCAGCCGCCGCGGCCGGCCAGCGGGCTGCACCGCCTGGCGCGGCCCTCTGCCGTCAACTACTCCCCCTTCAGCCGGCGCAGCCACGGAGTCGACTCTGAGGAGGAGCAGAGCAGCAGCAGCAGCGGGTCCTCGGGTGAGCCTCGGGCAGCCCTGGCAGCCAGGGCAGAGGGAGGCGGCTCCAGAGGCGGCGCTCCCTGCGGCGCCCGCGCTGCAGCCAGGGCTCCGCCGGCGTGGTCGCCCCCTGCTCTGGCTACCATCAGCTAGCCCGCTCTTCACCCCCACCCCACCCCACCCCCACCCCGCCTGCTGCTGCTGCAGACCTCGAGGGCGAGCAGGCGGGGCCGCTCTCGCCCCGCTCGCGCGGCAAGGTGGGCAAGGTGCGCGTGCTGCCCGGAGGGCAGTCGGCGCGCGGCGGCGATCAGGAGGAGGACAGCTTCCTCTCCGCGCCCATGCTGCCCCCTTCCGCGGCCGCCCAGAGCAGCTCGCCAGCGCTGCTCTCGCCGCTCAAGGCAGGGGCGGAGGGCGGCGGGGGCGGCGCCCCCGCACCGCCCGGGCGGCCGAGCGAGGCCGAGCCCGGCGGCGGGCTGCCGCGGCCCAGCAGCGTGGGGCTGATGCCCCCGCTGCAGCTGCAGCCAGAGGAGGCGGATCCGGTGCTGCCGCTGCCCCACGTCAATTCGGTCGGCATGTTTTCAGGGTGAGCGTGCATGGGCCTCCTCCTGCGTGCCTGCAGCGTGCTGCGTGGGGGGAGCGAGCGCAGCGGCTGGCAGACCCATCCCCCTGCCTGGGGGGGTCCCAGCGCCCAATGGAGGGCCTGCGCACTGGGAGGGAAGCCCGCCGCTCCGCCGGCGCCCGAGCCAACCCCGCGCCTCCTGCTGTGACGCAGGGGCGGCGGCCTGCTGGGCATGGGTCAGGAGCCGCTTGCAGCCGGCGAGGAGGGGGGCCTGATGGGCGCTCTGTGATCCTACTTCAGGGACGGCAGCCTACTACTACCACACACAGGGAATTCAGGGGGCCCGCCTGTAGGGCGGCGCGGGGGACCTGCGCCACAGCCCTTTTTTGCCAGAGTCACCAGCATCTCGGGATCTGCTCTTCAGTTTATCGCCTGGCCACGGAGCTCGCCGCATGTATTCCCACCAGCCCCCCTGTAACCGTTGCATCCTCGCCCCCGGGCCCGGGGAGCAGCTCTGCTCGGCAGTTGCACCACAGCTCGCTGCTCGCTGCTGCCCCGCTGGCGGCGGCAGCAGGGTCCGCGCGGCGCGCCTCAGCTGATGCCGGCCTCCAACTTCAGCGTCTCAAAGATCAGCACCTGCAGGCAGGGCGGGCCCCGGAGCGGCGGCGGCGCTGGTGGGCGCACCGCGCCAGCGCGCGGGGCGCGGCACGCGAGGCGCCGGCTTGGGCCCCTCCCTGCTGCGCGCCACCTCCCCGGCGCTCCATGCCTCTCCCAGCGCTCATCCCCCCCCCCCCGCTCGCCTCCAACACCCCATGCCTCTCCCCAGCACCCATCCCCCCTGCAGCAACCCCCCTGCAGCACCTGGAAGAGCTTGGTGGTGAACTCGCGCGCCGCCTCGTCCAGCACCTGCCCCAGCTGCTCCTGCATCTCGCCCGCCGGCGTGTGCCGCCGCACCAGCTCCAGCACGTGCGCCGCGAAGCTGGGCTCCTCCATCCCCAGGTACTCGGCCACCTTCTTGCCCACCCACCCCGACACGCGGCTCCCGACCTCGGCCGGCGCGCCGTCCAGCAGCTCCCACCGCAGCGCGTAGCCGTGCACCGCGGCCGGCTCCTTGGGAACGCTGGCCATGAGCTGCCGCCGCAGCGCCGCCGGGTCCGCCTTGGCGGCCGGCGCCGGCGCTGCGCCGCCGGCCGCGGCGGCGATGCCAGACGCCTCGGCCGCCGCCTCTGCCTCCTGCTGCTGCATCGCGCGCAGCTCCTCCTCCGTGTAGCGGAGGGGGATGAGCTTGCGCTGCGGGGCCTCCTCATCGTCGTCCTCGCCAAACGCAGGCCGCACGACCCTGCGCCGCAGCGGCGCGGCGCCGCCGCGGCTCGCCGGCCGCGCCTCGGCCGCCGCGGGCTGCTGCGCCGCCGCCGCCGCTATCATCGCCTGGTATATGGCGTCGTCCGCCCCAAACTGCGGCGCCGTCCGTGCCTCTGCGGCCTGCTTGGCGGCGGCCGCCGCCTCTGCCTCGGCGGCCGCGGCGGCGGCTGCCGCCGCTGCCTCCGCCTCGGCCGCTGCGCGCGCCGCTGCCTCTGCCTCCTCCTCCTCCCTCCGCCTGTCTGCCTCCTCCTCCTCAGCCTCGGCCGCCCGCCTCCGCGCGCGGTCGGCTGCTCGCCGGCTGCCGCGGTATGGCCGCCGCGCCCAGGGCTCGTCCAAGTCGCTATCTGCCGCCTCGTTATCAGCGTGAACCTGCACATTGGAATCGCGTGGTGAGGATGGATGAGGGAGCAAAGCGGCGACAGGGGCGGCACCACCAGCGCTAGGCGGGCGGGCCGGACAGCGGCACGCGTGCTGAGCTAGGCACGCACCTGGCGCAGGCGTTCCTTGAATAGGTCCCGCTCCTTGTCCCGCTCCCGCTCCCGCTCGTGGCGCTTGGCCCTGCAGGGCGGGGGCGCAAGCGGGCAGCACGCGGCACGCTGAGCTGCAGCCGCCCGAAAGGACCGGGCGCTGTGCCAGGTTGGCCTTTCGCAGCCGGCCGTCCAGGCCGCGACGCGCGCGCCTCCCCAGCAGCCCAGCTGCTCGGCGGCCCGCTCGTCTCACCGCTCGTGCGCATCCCAGTCCCGCAGCGCGTCCTTGTAGGCCCGCTCCTCCCGCGCGCGCTCCTCCTCCTGCCGTTGGCGCGCGCGCGCGCGCTCGCGCTCCGCGTCGCGGTCAGCCTCGCGGTCGCGCTCGCGCTTGCGGCTGTCGCGGTCGCGGTCGCTGCCGGGGCGCGCCTCGCTGCGGCCTTCGCTGCGCCCCTCGTGCTGCAGGTCCGCCAGGAAGTCGTTGGCCGCCGCCGCCGCCTCCGCCTTGGGCGCCGCCACCACCGGCCGCTGGCTGATGAGGGCCATGACCTTGCCGAGCGCCTCGTTCTCGGCCGCCGCCTCGTCGGCCGCAGCCGCCGCGGCCGCCGCCTCGCCGCCGGCGCCGTCCTCGCCGCCCTCCTCGCCGCCCTCCTCGCCGCCCTCCTCGCCCGCCTCCTCGGCCTTCTTGGCCTTGTACCACTCGACGTAGACGTCGGTGGCCTGCGGGGGCAGAGCATCGGGCCGCACGTGGGGCGCGCGGCGCGCGGCGGGCCACAGCTGCGGCCACGCCGCGGGCTTCCCCCGCTCCTTCCCCGCTCGCCCCCGCCCCGCCCCCGGCGCCCACCCACCGTGTTGCACTTGACCGCCAGCTCCTGGCCGTCGACGTTGAGGTTGCTGAGCACGCGCAGCGCGGTGAGCACGCCCTCGGGCGCCTCCCACGTGCAGAAGCCAAAGCCCTTGAAGCGGCCCGTCTCCGAGTCGTTCACCGGCTTCCACTCTGCGCACAGGGGAGCGCGGGCCGCGGCCGTGGGCTTGCTGGGGAGGCGCGACGCCAGCCGAGCCGTGCGACAGCCACGCGGCGCAGCGGCCGTGCGGCGTGCACCTGCCACCGGCCCACACGCCTCCAGCAGCGAGCGGATGAAGGGCTCGGGCACGGTCGGCGCGATCTTGCCCACCCACACACTCAGCGACTTGGGCGGCTTGACGCCCGGTGGCGGGCGCTGCGCCGCCGGCGGCGGCGCCGCGCCGGGGCTCGGCAGCGCGCCCGGCCCTGGCGCTGGCCGCGGCGGCATGCCGCCGCCCATGTGTGGCAAGCCTCCCAGCGGCATCACGGCGCCCGGCGGCGGCATCATGGGAGGCCTCCCACCATAGTAGGGCCCTGGGGGTGGCATGCCGTACGGCGGCGGCACCCCTGCGCATGGGGTGGGGCAGTCTGCTCAGGGCCCGCCCGGCGTGCCCGTCCGGCGGCAGGGTGGAAGCGCTGCAGGCGACAGCTCTAGATCAGGCCGGGTCAGTATACAGGAGCTGGAGGCGTCGCACGGGCTTGGGGAAGAGCAGAGAGAGGTGTGCGTTCATGAGGCCTTCCCCGCCCCAATCACGCAATCGCGCAGCTCCCTGCTCATCCTCTCACCCGGCGGGGGATAATAGGGAGGCGGCCGCCCGTACATGGCCTCCTTGCTCCCTCGCTGCCTGGTCTCGCTGCAGGCGGAGTACTCTGACGCGTGCAGGAACAGGATCGAATGCTGGCCGAGAGCAGACTAAGTGAATGGAACACCTCTGCCGCTGCCGCCACCGTCGCTGCCAGCCGACCCTGGCCGCAGCGCAATTGCCTGCAGTTGCGAATGGAGATGTGTGCTCACTCTCCTTGCAAGCAGATTGTTGCAGATCAAGCAAGAGGATATCTGGCCAAGACGATGCCATCCCCACGACCTGGCATGCGATGTCGAACTGGCATGCGATGTCGCCATTGCCCTGCCAACCTGTATCTCCCCGCCACCCACGCAGGCCCTCTCCTGTTTGCATGCTGCTTCCTTCCCTGTAGAGGAAGCAGAACCAGCGCGTGGGGCGCGGCAGAGAGGCAGTACAGACGGGGCGGACAATGACGGCGACTGGCGCTGGTTGGGCTCGCCTTGCGCCGTGCCAGAGACAGCCCTCGACGATGGCCTCGCGAGCATCAGTCCTTGAGACGCAAAGCTCCAGGGGGTGCAAGCAGAGGCGCTTGCGAATCGCCAGAGGGGAGGCCGGGAGGGGTTCTTCAAGAGGCGCCGCGGGCGGCAGCGGCAGATTGAATGCCTCGCTTATGCCCCTCCACCCGCAGCCTCTGATCTGATCGACCTCGCACGTACACTAGAGGCGGCTCTGGGGGCGGCGCCTCCTTGGGAGGGAGACCCATCGCGCTTGGCTTTGGCGCGCGCGCACAGAGAGGCGTCTGAGGGCCCGAGCAGCAGCACGTGAGTCGCCCTTGGCCGCGGAGGGGGCAGAAGGGCTGCGCCTGTTGGAGGCCCCGCCGGCGGTGGGGGCGGGCCCCACGCCGTACGCTCACTCCCCGCGAAACCTCCCTGCCTGGCGCAGGCGCGCGGCTCGCCGGCGCACCGCCGCACGATGGGCAGCCCCTCCCCCTTTGGGCTGGGCGCCCACGTGCAGCTGGAGACGGTCGGCGGCGAGGTGCTGGCGGGCACGGTGTTTGCGCACGACGGCGCATGCGTCGTGCTGCAGCAGCCCGGCTCCAGCCCCTTCCATTCCAACGTCGTGCTGCTGAAGGAGGCCTGCGTGCACCCGCCGTCGGTGCGTGCCACGCCGCCGGCCGGCCCCGTGGACGCGCGGCTGCCTGTGGTCGACCCCAAGCGCGGCGCCGAGCGCGAGCGCAAGGCGGTGGCGGCGGCGCAGGCCGAGGCGGCCAAGATCGGGGAGGGCGTGAGCGCCGAGGCGCAGCAGATATTCGACGCGCTGGCCAAGACGCTGCCCTGCCGCTGGGACGGCCCCAAGATCGTGGTCCTGGAGGAGGTGAGGAGGAAGGGGTGGACGGCGCGCGCCTGCGCTGGCACTGCGCGGACGTTCGAGCTGCGCGTGCTTGGCTGGCACGCGCTCGGCTCGACTTCGGACTCGGCCAGCACCCGCCCGCCGCCGCTGCGCCGCGCCTGATCGCGCATGGCGATCCCCCGGCCCGCCGCCGTCTCGCCTCTCGCGCTGCAGATCACTATTGTGGATCCCTACGGCCCTGAGAACTGCACCTGCCTCACGCGCGACGACGCTGCGATGGACCGCGTGAAGAAAGTGGTGCGTCGCGCCTGTGCCGTGCGGCCTGCTCTGCTGTCGGCAGGGGGGCCCTGGGGGCAAGAGTCACGACGCCGCCGCTCGTCACGTGGCGCGCGCGCGTGCAGCTGGTCGCCGAGCGGCAGCGGCTGCGGGTGTGAGCCGAGTGAGCTGGACGCAGGATCAGTCCAGGTGCCCACAGGCGCGTTGGCGGCCGATGGAGTGCGCCAGCAGGCTGGCAGCTGGTGCACGGGCGCACGCGGCAGGGCTGTTGTCGGCGGGGCGATCCTGTTGCAACAGCCTGCTCCAGAGGAGCTCAGCACGGAATACAAGGGAGAGGTGCTGGAAGGGAGGCGGCAGGAGGTTGTTGGTACACAGCACAAGGCAGCGCTGCAAAAGGCCAGGCGCGGCTGCAAGGCGAGTGATGCGCAGGCGGGTGCGCTCGGTGCGGAGGTGCAGCGCTCGAGGTCTGGGAGGTGGGGCGCCGGGGCTCAGCCCTTGGCCTTCGCCCGGTCGATCTCCGCCTGCAGCTCTGGCACCAGCTTGAAGAGGTCGCCCACCAGGCCATAGTCTGCAGCGGAGGGGGAGGGGATGGGTGCAGTGCAGAGGGGTTGCGGCTGTCAGGGTGCAAGCAAAGTGCCGCGAGGGTGCGCGGATCTTCACACCGTGTCGGGGCCCCGCACAAGCGGGCCTTACCCGCGACGCCAAAGATGGGCGCCTCTGCGTCTGAATTGATAGCCACGATGCACTTGCTGTCCTTGATGCCCGCCACGTGCTGGATCGCGCCACTGATGCCCACCGCGACGTACAGGTCGGGCGCCACCACCTTACCCGTCTGGCCCACCTGCGGCGAGCGCAAGGGGGGGAGTGACGCGGACACTGAGGGTCGGTCAAACCGGCCGTCGCTCAGCAGGTGCACCGCTGTCACCAGCGAGCGAGGCCCGCCACCTCGGTGCCCTCCCCCACGCATGCCCTCCCCCAGCAGCCGCCCCCTGTCCCCATCCCGCCGCCACGCTTGCGCCGCACCTGCAGGTCGTTGGGCACGTAGCCCGCGTCCACGGCGGCGCGCGACGCGCCCACCGCGCCACCCAGGCTATCTGCCAGGCGCTCCAGCAACGCGAAGTTCTCTGCGCTCTTCAGCGCCCGCCCCCCCGACACCACCACCCGCGCCTGCGCGAGCTCGGGTCGCTCGCTGGCCGCCACCTCCTCGCCCAGCCACTCGGATAGCGGTGCCGCGGCGCGTGCCGCCACGAGCTCCTCGCCGCCCACCGGCTCCACCGCCGCCTCACCGCCGCCGCCCAGCGCCGCGGCCGGGAAGGAGGTGGGCCGCACCGCGAGCAGGCGCGGGCCGGGGCCCGTGCACCGCACGGTGGCCAGTGCGTTGCCGGCGTAGATAGGGCGCACAAAGGTGTCTGGGCCTTTCACTTCTGTCACGTCGGCCACCGCCTGCACGTCCAGCAGCGCCGCCGCGCGCGGCAGCACGTTCTTGCCAAACGTGTTGGAGGGGGCCAGCACATGGGAGAAGCCGTGCCTGCAATTATGGAGGGGCAGGGGGAGAGACGGGCGTTCAATGTGCCGCAGGCGGCGACTCTGGACTATTGGCACAGCTGGCGTTGCCGCAGGGCAGCAAAGCCTGCAGTGCACGCACTTGCGCGTGACCGCCGCCAGTAGCGCAGCCATCGGCTCAGCCAGGCAGTGCTCCAGGCAGGCGTCCTCCGCCACCAGCACTCGGCCGACGCCCTCGATCGCCGCGGCTGCCAGTGCGGGCGCGGGCGCTGCGCCCGCAACCAGCACTGCCACGTCGCCGCCGCCCAGCGCCCGGGCCGCCGTCACCGCATGCAGAGTGGCTGGCTGCAGCTGGCCGTGCTTCTGTTCGGCCAGCACGAGGGTGCTCAACTGCGGGGGAGGGCGGCAGCGCGCACGGCTGGATGGCTGGTGGGTGGCGGACGGGCGGGCAGGGTTGCAGCTGCCAATGCTCGGTAGTTCCGCTCACCGCCCTGATCGCGGATGCCAGGTCTCTGGACCAGCTGCGCAGCTGGCCACGGAACCTGGAAGCAAGCATGCTGTGTGCAGCGAGCGGAAGGCCGTGGCTAGTACAGCAGGGATGCCGAGGCGATCAAGCCTGCAAATCAAGTGGCAGGAGAGCGCGGAGAGCTCCCCGGCCAAAAGCCTTCACTCAATCATGAACAGCCCTCCCTGCTCTTCTCAAAAACCTCTTACGGCCTCGCTCGCATCCATTCTGGCCTGATCGGATTGCTCCGCTGCTCAAGCGATCTCCGCCTTTTTATTTGAGTTGGCTTGAGCTGTGCGGAGGGCCGGGGCGCCAGCGGCGCATCTCGGGACCGCCAAGGCGGCAGCAGGCGCGCGGGGATGGCCACCGTCGGCGGCACCAAGCGGCCGGGCGTGCCGGGCGGCGGCGTGGACGCGCCGCCACGCAAGCGGCCGGCCCCCGACCTGGACGACGACCTGATCATGGAGGAGGAGGACTTTGACATGGAGCCGCCGGAGGACCTGGAGGCGGAGGAGGCGGCGCTAGAGGTGCGCGGGGGCACTGGTCACCCTCTCGCATGCTCAGCGCTGTGCTCGTGCCGTGCGCGCGCACGCTGGGGCACGCTGGGCCCTGCGCGCCGCTGCGCTGCAGCCCGCTGCGTGCGTGCCGGCACCCAGGCAGTGCGCTCTGTGCCCCCATGCCACAGGTGGACGCGGGCAGCCTGGGCGAGGCCGGCAAAAACTGGCCGCGGCCACCGCCGCCAGCGCTCAACCCTCAGACAGACAAGCTGGGTGAGTGCTGGGCGGGGCGCAGGGAGTGGAGCCCAGCAGGCCGCGCCACCCGCCGCTGAGCGCGCGTGTGATGGAGGCTCCCGGCCTTGGCGCCCTCCACTCCGCCTCTGTCCCCGCGCCCTGCGCTCCGCCCCTCCCTCCGCCCGCGACCACGCAACCACACAGCCACCCCCTCTTTGCACCCCCGCAACCTCACAGCCTCCCCGCTCCCGCGCCCCCCCCCTCCTCAAATCAGAGTTTCAGCAGCTGGAGGTGGAGTACCAGCTGGCGCCGCCGCACCGCGGGCTCTACGCGCCCGACGGCCTGCGGGAGGTGCCGGTGCTCAAGATGTTTGGCGTCACGCGCGCCGGCAACTCCGTCTGCGCGTTTGTCCACGGCTTTGAGCCCTACTTCTACGTGGAGGCACCCCCCCGCTTCACACCCGACGACTGCGCGACCCTGCAGTGGGAGCTCAACGTGCGCCCTGGGCCGGCGGCGCGCGACGCAGGGGCCCGGGCCTGCATGCCAAGCGCCGGCCGGCTGGCCCCGTGCCGCCCCGCTCTCGCGCTCGCGCGCCCGCTGCTGACTGGCCTGTCCCCC
>PCFQ01000078.1:68976-114976 GCA_003063905.1 Chlorella sp. A99 | reverse complement strand
GGGGGGGGGGGGGGGGGGGGGGGGGGACGAGGAGGGCGCCTCCTCCCCGCCTCCTCCGCCCCAACCCAGCCCCGCGGCGCCCCTTGCCTCGGTCAGCTCCTCAATGCCGGTCTCCACCGAAAGCACGGCCAGCGCGCCGCGCCCCGTCGCCATCTCTGTCGCGATGGCCGCGCCCAGCGCCGCAAAGCTCACGCGGCCCGCCAGCCGCTGCAGGCCCCACACGGCATCCTCGCCCGGCGCGCGCGGCTGCGGCCACACCGCCGCTGCGCCCAGCGCCAGCACCACCGCCACCAGCAGCGGGTGCATCATCTGGTCCTGCGCGGGCAGCACAGGGCAGGGCAGGGCAGCAGTGCTCGCTTAGCTTGGCTGGCAGGCGCAAACCGGTGCGTTGCAGCGGCGGTGCGGGGTGGCGCCGGCGTGCAGAGGAGTCGCCCCCTCCGCTCCACCCTGGTCTGCCTGGCTGCCTCGCGACGCTCGCCTGCAGCTCCAGCTTGTGCACCAGGCCGTGGCCGTCCAGCCGCTCCGCCAGCAGCGTCGCGCCCAGGAGCAGCGTCGAGATGGACGCCCAAAACTGGTGGGGCGACGCCTCGTACAGCGACGGCGCCTCTGGGGCACCCGGCGCCGTGGACCCAGTGCCCATGGAGCTGCTGGCGCGGAAGACGTCCACCGACTCGTCAAACGGCGGCGGCTGGTGCTCGGCCACGCGGTGGGCGGCGCGTGCGGCTGGGAGCGGCGCCCTTGCCCGCGCGGGCGGCAGGGGCCCGCCCGGTCGCCACGCCGCCTCTGTCCCCGCCCGGCGCGCAGCGAGGCTACGCCCCAGCGCTGCGGGGGCACGGAGGAGGCCTGGCATATCGCGGGCTCTTATCGGCTGCCCCGCTGCTTAAAACGACCGAAAGTCGGCGCGTCGTGCAAAGGCGTTGATAGAATAACCGCAAGTGGCCCGCACAGGGGGGGCATCGTGCACTTTGATCTCGGTGATGATCACGCGGTGATGATCTGTTCTTGTCCGTGCCCTCCTTGCTGAGCTTTGATCGCTGCAGCTGTCGTTTAGGTGTTGGGGGCTCTGCGCACACCCGCGCCCTCGACCTGAGGTCGAAACCCGGCTGAATTGACGCCGAGATGGTGATGTTGCGGAGGAGGGCGTTGCAGCAGCTGCAGGCGTGGGTGCGCATGGGCGGCGATGGGGCGGGCATCGCCGCCGCATGTGCGGGCCGGGCAGGCTACAGCAGCGCGGCTCCCTCAGTAGCGGACTCAGCGGTGGAGGCCCCGCTCTTCAAAAAGCTGCTGGTGGCCAACCGCGGCGAGATCGCGTGCCGGGTGATCCGCACGGCACGGCGGCTGGGAATCCCCACTGTGGCGGGTGCGACTGCGGGCGCGCACGTTGCCGGCGAGCTGATCTGACGGAGGCGCACATATTCCCACGCTGCCTTCAGCCTCGTGTGGGCTTACAGATGACAGGTCCTCCCTGCATGTTCCCCTGCCTGCCTCCCTGCCTCCCCCCCTGAAGTGTACTCTGACGCCGACCTCAACGCGGTGCACACGCGCTTTGCCGACGAGGCGGTCCGCGTGGCGAGTGCCGGGGGCGGGCGCGGTGCAGGCCGGGGAGCGCCGCGGGGAAAGCAGTGCGGGCAATGCGTCCTCGCATGTGGTGCCTGCCAGTGCTCGCAACTGCGGGCGCACGTGTGCGCTCTGGCCTCTCATGTGCGGCGTTGGGCCCACCCATCGCCCCTCCGACCGCAGGGCCCGCCGCCCTCTGCCGAGTCCTACCTCAACATCGATGCGATCCTGGAGGCCATGCACAGCACGGGCGCCGATGCCGTGCACCCCGGCTACGGCGAGCGCAGCTGCCCGCTCCTGACCCTGCCCAGCTGCCAGCTGGCTGCGCGCCTGCGAGGCCCCAGCTCCCTGCCCGTGCCGGCGACTGCCTGCCTTGGCCCCCATCCCCCGTTGCCTTGGTCCCGCACACCCCACCCCCACCCCTCCTTCCATGCAGGCTTCCTGTCCGAGAACCCTCAGTTTGCCGAGGCGGTGGAGCGCGCGGGCGCCACGTTTGTGGGCCCCCCCACGGCCGCGGTGCGCGAGGCCCCTCGGCCGCTGGCTGCGCCGTCGAGGGGCCGCAGGCCACAGGCCGTCGCTCGCGAGCCGAGGCAGCGCCGCCCTCTTCACAGCGCCGACCCACCCGCCGCCTGTTGACCCTGCGCCTCCCCCCCCCGCACCGCGCCGCCCCAGGTTGCGGCCATGGGCGACAAGGTGGCCAGCAAGCAGTTTGCCAAGCAGGCGGGCATCAACGCCATCCCTGGGTGGGTCGGCGCAGTCGAGAATGGAGAGCACGCGGTGGAGGTGGCGCGAGAGATCGGATTCCCCGTCGTGATCAAGGCCTCTGCCGGCAGCGGCCAGGGCATGCGCATCGCGTCGAACGAGGTGCGACGCCGGCGCGGGCGGATGTGCTGCGGCCGGGAGCCGGGAGAGCCCGCCGCTTTCAGTTCCGCGCGGCGGGGCGGGGCGCGTCCTCCCAGGGTGCAGGTTGCGCCGCTGGCCTTGCGGCGCGCGTGCCGGGCGCCGACCCGGAGAAAAATGCCCTCCGCCCTGGATCGCAGAAAGAGGTGCTGGAGGGGTACGCACTGACCACGCAGGAGGCGGCGTCGGCGTTTGGCGACGGCCGCGTGCTAATCGAAAAGTACATTGAGCGGCCGCGGCACATCGAGATACCGGTGGGCGGGTGGGTGGGTGGGGGGCATGCGGCTGACCTTCAAAAACACAATGCGTCTGACCTGCCGGCAGCGCGCCGATGCGCGTGTGGCTGGGCTCTCTGGGGTGGCATGCCGCCGCGCGCGCCGCCGCACACGGGACTCTCAATCGCCTGCCCCTGGTCGCCTGTGCACAATGCGCACGTGCTGCGCTCCGCCGGTCCCCCGCACAGGTCCTGGGGGACAAGCAGGGCCAGGTGAAGGCGGAGCGGCGGCGGGCCCTGCCCGCGCCCTCCAAGAGCCGCGCTGGTTGGCCACGTCGGCGACGGGCGGCGGGTCACAGCCGCGCAGCCCCGGACAGCATGCCGAAGCTCGAGAGCGTCTCCAGCGCTCTCTTTTCCTCACAAATGCCCCTTTGGGTTGCGCCGCTGGGACCACTGCAGGTGGTCTACTTTCCAGAGAGTGAGTGCTCGATCCGGCGTCACAATCAGAAGGTCATCGAGGAGGCGCCCAGGTGCACGACAGTCCTGGGAGGGGGCCGTGTGCGACGGGCCTCGGTGGCACCCGCCGTTGCCGTCGCGGCGACGTGCGCGCTGCCTGGCACCCAGGCCCCACTCTGCCAAGCCGACACGCCCGCCCACGGGCGGCCCCCCTCCCCCGCACCCCGCAGCCCCTTCTCTACCTCGGAGCTCCGCCACGCGATGGGCGAGCAGGCGACGGCGCTCTGCCGCGCGATGGGCTACTACTCGGCCGGGAGCTGCGCGTTTTTGGTGGACAAGCACCGCGACTTTTACTTCCTGGGGGTGCGTGCGCTTTCTTTATTTCCTGTTTGCGTTTTGCTTCCTCGAGGCGCGCGCACGTGGGATGGCATCGGGGACAGGCCGCGTGGAGCATGCGGCGCAATCGGCGGTCTGGGTGTGGGCGGGATGGCAGGCCGATCGATCGATCAGTCGCCCACCTCTCCTCCCCTCTCCCTCCCCAGATGAACACGCAGCTGCAGGCGGAGCACCCCATCACCGAGGCCATCACGCGGCAGGACCTCGTCGAGCACATGCTGCGCGTCGCCGCCGGCCAGCCGCTGGCGGTCACGCAGCAGGAGGCGCTGGATGTCCGCGGCTGGGCCATGGAGGTGGGCGCACGGCGCGGGGCAGCGCCTCCCCTGCTCGGGGCTCAGCCCGCTTCGGGCGGCAGCCGCCTTGCCAGCCCGCGCCGCCTGCCCCGCCCTGCCCTCGCTGGTGCTCGCCCGAGCGTTGCGCCCTCCCGCTCCCTCTCCCACCTCCACACATCCCGCCATGCCCTCCCCCTGTTTGCTTTGCACCGCAGTGCCACGTTCATGCGGATAGCCCCGCCCGCGGCCAGCCCTCCATCCGGCGGCTGCAGTGGTACCGGGCGCCACGAGGCGAGGGCGTGCGCGTGGACAGCGGCGTGCTCGAGGGCAGCGAGGTCTCCACGTACTACGGTGGGTGGGTGGGCGTGCTGTGCCAGCGGTGGCGGCGATGCGTGAACACACAAGGTGTGGCTGCATGCGTGAACAGCTCAGTTGGAGGGCCACGGTCGCAGCACGAGCTGGCGCCGGCCGCCTGAGTACCCTCTTGCCCCGCCCCACGCGGTCCCCCCCCCCCCCCCCCCCCCTCCTTCCCTTTTCTCCAGACCCGCTGATCGCCAAGGTGGTCACGCACGGCCACAACCGTGCAGTGGCGCTGGAACGCATGCGCCGAGCGCTGGATGAGTACGTCATCCGTGGCGTCCGGCACAGCGCCCCCCTCCTGCGCTCTGTGCTCGACACGCCCAGCTTTTTTGTGGGCGACTTCTCCATCGACCTCATGCACCAGTACTGCACGCTCCCCGAGTTGCAGGTGCCCGAACGGGTGAGCGCCGAGCCCTGCCGCGCTGCAGCAGCGCGGCCTCGCCGGCGTGCGATCGAGCCCCGACCGCACGGCGCTGGCGCGGTGGCTGGCGCGGATCACCTGCGTTCACCACCATGCCCACGGGACGAACTGCGGGGTGACCCTCCCCACCTGCCAGCTGCCGCTGGCGACTGGGCACGAGCAGGAGCTGCTGGCCATCGCGGCCATGCTGCACATCGACCGCGAGTGGCAGCTCACGGGCGGGCGGCCGCTGGTGGGCGAGCGCCAGCTGGTGCTGACAGTGAAGGGGGCGGAAGGCGGCGCGGAGGGCGGCGACCGGCGCGTGCCCGTCACCGTGCGGCCGGCCAGCTGCGAGATGGTGGCGCCGGGCCATGTGCCCGCGGAGCGGCAGGCGCTGGAGGTCAAGCTGCCCGACCGTTTGCTGCAGGTACGCACTTGGTGGGGGTTTGGGGCGGTGGTGGGTGGCGCGTGAGGCTGGGGGCCCAGGCAAGGGAGGGGCCCCTGTGCGCCTCCCACTGGTCGTTGGGTGCGCGACCTCGCGCCGCGTTTGCGGCCCCCCTCCTTGCCACACCACCACCACCACATACACACTCACCTCCGCGCAGGTGGTCCCCAGCCTCACGGGAAACAGCATGCTGATGCATATCGAGGTGGACGGCGCGCCGCGGGTGCTGCAGCTGCTGGAACCCCCCGGCCCGCGCCACGTGCGGCTCCAGTTTTGCGGCGCGCAGCGGACGATCGTGGTCGAGAGCCCGCTGAGTGCGGAGCTGTCTCAGTACAAGCCCAAGCCAAAGGCGGAGAAAGTGTCCAAGGTGGGTGGGCGCATGTGTGGGCTGCCAGTGGGGATGAAGGGGGGCGGTAGCACAATAACTTTTTTTCCCATTGTCCTAGCCGACGCCATGACCCGTGCAAGCTTCTGTTGTCCAACAGCCCGCCCCCCACCCCCACCCCCACCCCACCCCACACACCCCACACACACATCGCGCCGCCGCAGGTCGTGCGCTCGCCGATGCCGGGCAAGCTGGTGAGCGTGGCGGTGGCTGTGGGCGACGAGGTGGCCCCTGGGGACGAGCTGGTGGTGGTCGAGGCAATGAAGATGCGCAACAGCCTCAAGGCCGGGGTGGCCGCGCGCGTGGCGGCGGTGGAGGCAGTCGCCGGCAGCGTGGTGACGGCAGACCAGGTCATCGTGCGCTTCGAGTGAGGCCGCCCCTTGGGGACAGGCGCTCTGAATGCCTGCTGGCCAGGCTGGGGACCGCCGAGCTGCACAGGTGCCGAGCGGACTAGGTGTCGCCCAGCGCTGCTGGCACTAGACAGAAAACGCCTGCCGAGCAGGCAGCGACAGCTCTGGCGCGGCGGGCGCGGCGGCAATAAGAACAGCCGGAGCATTGCTAACCTTGTTGTGTGTTGTATTGTGTTGTGTTGTTGTATTCGCGGTTAAACGCCTTGCAAGTTCGGCTCTCTTTTTTTTACATTCGCTTGTGAATGAGGAAAAATTGAAGCAATTGCAAACGCTTCGTCAGTTCTGTGCTGTGGGGAGAGCCAGGATAGGGGAACCAGAGAGCAGGGCAGGACGCTGGCGCAGGAGAGCAGAGCAGACGAGAGAGCAGGGACACATGCAGCAGATGCCTCACTGAGTCCTACACATCACGATTGTGCCACAGGGAGGCTCAGGACCGCCCTGCCAGCTGCGCCTTCACCAGCTCGTATGCAGTGAACGCTGCCGAGTTGGCAGGGAAGCTGCGCAGGAGAGCACGGGCCAGTCATGAGCGAGCGTGCCGTGCACGTCGTGTCAGTGCACGCGCGTGCGACGGCGGCGCCCGAGCGGATGCGTCGCGCCAGGCCGGGCGCGAGCGGCGCGCGCCACCTCGCCTGCGCAGCATGCAGGGCCCAAAGCCGCGGAACAGAGAGCGCCAGCCGCCCTCTGCCAGCAGCTTGCGCGTGCAGTCGAGGATGCCGCTGTACTGTGGGTTGAACACGTTCTGCAGCAGAGTGGGGGTGGAATGCGGGCGGAGGAGGCGACTGGCAGCGTGAGGCGCAGCTTGCAAGTCGATCGAGGCAAAGGGACAGAGCTAGCTGCAGTTGCCGGCCCACGCGGCGCTGCGGCACAGGGCGCAGCACCGCGACGGCACCGCGCAAGGCCGTGCCACCGCAAGAGCGCACCGCTGCCGCCCACCTGCGTTTGCAGCCGAGTCTTGATGACATCCATGGGATAGACAAATGCCCAGAAGCTGGCGCCGCCGACACCGCCGGCGAGCATGAGCGAGCCGGCGCCGAGGTCCGTGGGCGATGCCAGGCCCTGGGACCGTGCCATCCACTGCTTCGTGAGCTCATCTGCGCCAACAGCAAGATGCGGGCGGTCAAACCAATCGGGGCAAGAGGTTCTGGTTCCCACTCTGCAAGGCAGGGTGAGCATCTCCCTACTGCCCCAACACGGTAGCAACAAACGACAAAGGTGGTTCTCACATCCGGCAAAGTACGCCCCATTGCCTGTGCCAGGAGGGACCAGCGCGGGCGTCAGTAGGCTGAAGACAAACAAGCCTTGCAGGCATCCCACACACCCTGCCCATCCGGCCCACCTGGCACCTCGCGGAGCATTGTGGGAACCAGCCCGCGCATCACGCCCAGCGGCCCCTCGTATTTGACCGTGCTGCGCAACACGTCCATGGGCCCGCGGAAGAGCTGGCGCCCCGCGCGGTAGTCGGCGGCGCCAAACACCTGCCCCAGCGAAGGTTGGCGCCCTGCCTGAGCCTGCAGGCGGCACTTGATGCGCTCGGTCGGGGCCGCCAGGAAGCAGCCTGGGATGCCGGCGAGGCTCCCCGCCAGCGCCGCCTGGCCGGCGGTCATGGTGCCGCCCTCGGGCCCCAGGATGACGCGCTCCAGCGCCCCCCAGCTCGAGAACAGCACTGCGGGGGCGAGAGGCGGCGGCGGCGGCGCGTGGGTGTGTGGGCAGGCCGGTCGAGCGGAGGCACCGCAGCCTGCCCAGCTCCTCATGCAATCCATCGCTCGCACAGGGTCGCCAGTCAGCCGTCCACGCTCGCCTGCGTTGAAGGCGGCGACGGTTGCCAAAGGTGCGCCCATTCCTTTGTACAGGCGGAGGACGCCATGGGACAGCACGATCTGCCGCGTCGCTGCGACCGCGCTCAGGTGGTTGCCAGGGCCGGCGGCTTGCATTCGGACCTTGATCGTGTCAAAGGGGCTGGGGGGAGGGGTGGGGTGGGCGGCACGGGGCGTGATGCCGATCAGCTCCTTTGTGAGCGATTGGCAACAGAATGCGACGTCGACGAGCGATGCTGGGCGCGGAGCAGGCCGTCGAGTGGCGAGGCGGCATCGTGTCCCACCCACTCACTGGCCCACGAGCAGCTGCGCGACGCCAGCCGACGTGCCGGCCATGAGGTCCACCCACACATCCTTGGACGCCATGGAGTGCTGTCTGTGAGCAGGACCTCTGTCAGCAGCACCGGCGCTGCAGCAGGCAGGCCGCGTGTTAGCGAGCGACAGCGCGGATGGGGAACGGTTGGGGGCAGAGGCGGTGGGCGGCGGTGGCGCCTGCGGCAGGCGCGAGCAGTGCAGCGCTTCACCTGGTCACCAAAACCTCCAAGGATCGCCAGACACGGGCGTTGCAATGCAGCGCCTATTCAAAGCCGCCCTTCCCCTATCTTCGTCCGACGCCCCCCCTCTTGCCTCCACAGCTGATGCAATCTATTTCTAACAGCGTGGTGCCAAGAGAGCGCGGCATTGCGCTCCGGCTAGCTGGAAAGGGAGTGGACGCGCGAGAGTAGATCGTTTTGCGGGCGCATCTCCTCACTCTACCGCTTCCGCGCACTCGCTCGGCATCCGATCTATCGTGCCACGCATTCCATTGGAGGTCAACGCATCATCATGGCCGAGAAGTGAGTCATTGCTGCAGCATCGGCCCTGCTGCACGCTTCCACCGGGCTTGGCACCCATAGTGAAAGTCAGCAGCGCGTGCAGGCGGTGGAACGGGGAGCCTATGAACAGAGAGGGCCCGCATGTGACCACTCGGCCGCCGGCGCACGCCGCCTGTGCCGCAGGCCCGCGGCAGAGGCAGAGACCACCGTCTCCGTCAGGCTAGTGTTCGGGCAGAGGCTGGACTCTGACCAGCAAGAGCTCAAGATCTCGGTGTCACCTAGCTGCAGCATCCAGGAGGTCAAGCGCCGGGTGGCGACGGCCGCAGGCGGCAAGGCGAGCCGGGGCACGGTCGCGGTTCTAGGGGGTGGCAAACAACATCAGTGCTAGCTGCTCCACGCATGAAAATGCTCGGCTGCAAGACGCCACCTCAGGCAGCAAATTGATCAATTGCTGTGCCTCGCGCACGCTGCCCTCCACTCCCATGCCTAGGCTGACATTCCCCGTCCTGCCCTCGCCCGCCACTGCAGCTGACCGCCGACGACATCCTCCTCTCCTTTGGGCCCAACGACCGCAAGCTGGGCGCCCAGTACCGCGGCGACCCCGCGGTGGACGAGACCGCCCTGCGCCTCGGCCAGTTCTCCGTGCTCGCCTGGCTCGCGCGCTTCTCGCACTGGCAGCTGAGCGTGTCGCTGCTCCCCCCCGCGCCACCGCCGCCGGGCGTGGCCATCCACCACGCCGCGGCGTCGGCAGAGGGCAAGGACCCCGAGCGCGCGGTGCAGGACGCGCGCGGCCGGGGCGAGATCCCACGCATCAACGAACTGCCGGCGCCCTGGGGCCCCAAGCCCAGCCCGCAGCTCAGCGAGGCGGAGCTCCTCGCCAGCGGCCACCTCCCGCCCAAGTACCCCGACGGCAGCTCCCCCCTGGTGGACGCGGCCGCGTGAGGCGGCGCGGCTGCAGCTGCCGCCTCTCGCATGCCCTGCGCGCACGTGCTCCATGAAGCCTGCTGCCAGCCATTGCCCTGCCTCCCTGCTGCTCCTCCGTGGGCGCTTGGGCAGCGCTGGTCATGTGTGCCTTTCCATGTGTTGCAACCGAGTGGTACTGTCGCCCCAGCGGGGCAACGCATGACCCCGCCGTCACCCGGCGTGCGAGGCTGGCGCGCGCAGTCCGCCGGGCAGCGTGCCGTCCTCCAGCAGAGCGGTCGTCAGCTCCCGCGCCACCTTGGTGAGCGGCATCACGTGGAGGCCCGCCACGCCCGGCAGCGCCAGCGTCCGCCGGATGAGCGCCGCGTTCCACTCGCGCACGGCTGCCTGCCAGGCCGCCCGCCCATCGCCGTGCGCCTCGGGGGGGAAGGCCGCCAGCAGCGCCTGCGCTTCGGGCAGCTGCCGCACGTCGCACAGCCGCAGCCAGAAGTCCAGGTTGGCCGCCGAGGAGACTATGGGCACGCCCACGACCAGCCGCACTCGCTGGGTCAGCCCCGCCGCAGCTGCGGCTTCGGCCCACGCGCGCCCGCGCTCCCACAGCAGCAGCGGCTGCGTCACCACGACCTGTGCGCCCGCGTCCGCCTTGGCCGCCAGCCGCACCACCGGGTTGAGCGCGGGGTTCTCCACCGCCCACAGCGACAGGGTGGACGGCAGCTCCCCCGCCGCGCGCATCTCTGATGCCAGCCGCAGAATGTCGAAGCTGCTGCTGAGGAAGTGGCTGACACCAGGCAGTGCGCGCACGGGGTGGCCGCCCGACACCACCAGCACCGCGTCAGCCGGGGGGCCGCCGGCCGGCCAGGTGCCCGCGGCCGCGCCGCACAGCATCTGACGCACCTCGCCCACGCCCCGCAGCTGCCCCGCCAGCGTCTGCACGTGCCAGCCCAGGCGCCCGCCGCCGCCGCCGGCATGGCCGCTGCTGTTGCTGTTGGCTGCAGCTGTGCCTCCGCGCCACATGCGCGGAAGCAGCTCCCTCCACGATGTGGCCACTGGCAGGTCGGGGTACACCTCTGCGCCAAAAGCGCCGCGCTCCCACAGGCACTGGTCGCTGCCCGACCGCTCGCCCATCGCACGCTCGAGGATGAGCGCCGGCGCCCCGCCGAACAGGTGCTGCAGCTTGGCCTCGGATGCCTCTGGCGCTGGCGGCGCGAGCGTCGCCAGGCAGCGGGCGCCAGCGCGACGACGGCGGAGTGTGGGGGCGGGACCTGCGGGGCCGCTGGCGCCTGCGCCCGCGTTGCTGCGCGCTCCAGGCACTGCTGCAGTAGTCTGTGCGTGC
The DNA here is from genome assembly GCA_003063905.1 of Chlorella sp. A99. Classification (NCBI taxonomy): domain Eukaryota; kingdom Viridiplantae; phylum Chlorophyta; class Trebouxiophyceae; order Chlorellales; family Chlorellaceae; genus Chlorella; species Chlorella sp. A99. Next base: position 104,298 of record PCFQ01000078.1, on the reverse strand, counting down.
TGCAGGCGGCGCGCTAGCGCTCCAGCACGCCAGTGACTTGACATACGGCAGCCCGTGGATGATCGATCGCACGTGCTGTTAGTTGTCAGGGTTCGCCGGAATCGATGGAACTCGATCAGGGAGCTCATCCCGACAGAGTTCCACACCAAACCTACATATCTGCCCCTTCGCTCCCCGTCAGGGTTTGCACCTCGGCAGTGCTCCCTGCAGCAACCGAAAGGCGTGAATGTCATGGGAGAGGTAGAGGAGGACCGTCCTGGTCCGAGCGCAGAGGATGACGCGCAACCACCCATAGTGCTTCAGACAGGAGGGGACAGCGATGTCGACGGCGCAGAGGAGAAGACGCGGGACCGTTGTGTCAAGGCGCGGGCGGCGGCGCTCGTCAGCCGCCTGCAGAAGCGCGGCCGCTCTGCGTTGAGGTCTGTGGCATGGATCGGCCCCGTCTTCCTTAGCCCCGACTTCCTGCCCGCGGGGTCAGGGTCGCAGGCCAGCACGGTGCAGCACGATGTCAACCTCAGGCAAGCCACACGCGCCAGGGGCAAGTGACACGTGCACATGACGCCCCACCCATCCACCCAACAGCCACATTTACAATGTGTTTGCTGTGCAGGCTGGAGCTGGTGACGTCGCGGGAGTTCCGCTTTGCCACGGCCATCACCTTCTCGTGGAACCTGCTGGCCCTGGCGGCGGCCATCGTGCAAGCGGTGATCAAGCTCAAGCGGTGGGCAGGGCGTGGGAAGGGAGTGGCTGGCGGCGCGTGTGCGGGTGGGAGCCCAGGCATGTGTCCGTTGGGTGACTTTCATTGTTGTTGAGTCGCTGCAGCCAGCCCACACATGCAGTCCGCCCGCGCTTGGCACCCTGTGTCGGCAGGTCCGCCGCCAACCTGACGCAGAAATATCCGCCGTACCTGGCAACAACCCTGGGCATCGCCTCGGCCTGCGCCGCGTTCCTGCTGTGGATGATGGTCCGGTTCCTGTGGCGGGCGTGGGCCGCGCGGCGGGCGGGGCGCGCCTGGTCGCTGCGCCGCGCGCGCATCGCGGGGGCCGCCTTCTTCGCCTGCTGCGTGGAGCTGCTCAACCTCACCTGCTGGATCGCTTCCCTGGGCTATGCCCTCGACAACCGCTGCACGTGGCGGGCCCTGATGCCACGCACAGCGGGGTGAGGGCCGGACACGCGGCGGACGGCGCGCTCCGGCGGGCGCCCTGCCTCCGAGCTGCGCTGCTCGGGCTGACACTGCTGCGTGCCGCCCCTGTTCTGCAGAGCCATCCAGGTGGGCGAGAAGCCCTGTGCGTGCAGCATCCCTGGTGTGGTAAAGTGCTGGCTGCTGGGGACGCCTGTGTGCATGCTTGTTGCTGTTGGCATTTGCTGCCTGCTCACGCTCCTTGCCCGTCTGCAGTGGTCGCTGTGGAACACGCTGCTGATGCTGATGCTGTGTGCTGCTCACTCTTCCGCAATCTTCGCTGGCTCTATCTTTGTGCGCAAGTCCAAAGGGCTGAAGAGCCGGCAGGTGGGCGAGAGGGCAGAGAGGCGCTGGTACTGCACGCATGCTGCCACCAACTCACACATTGTTGGCACCCCCGCCTCTCACAGTTTTACACTGCGGGGAAGGCGTTGGTGCTGGATGCGCCATTGTTGATCCACACCCCGAAGATCATGCTGTGGTGCGCACTTGAGGTGCGAGGAGGGGCGCATGCCGTAGGCTCAGCTGCTTGTTGGTGCGCATGGGCTGCCTGTCAGCAGCTCTCTTTCCCCTTCCGCAGGCCATCATCATCGCTTACACCGTGGAGCTGAACCGAGTGTTTGACGAGCAGCAAGCGGCGATCCCCGACCCCTGCGCCTGGGGGCTGCAGACCAACTGCACGCAGAACACGACGCTGAGGTCGCTGATGGGTGCGCTCGTTGCCGGGGTCCTCATCTTCCTCCTGTGGTGAGGGCTCGCTCGCTGCGGCATTGATGTTAGGGATGGGATGGGATGGGTGCGGCTGGGTTGAGGAGCAAGCCTGTTGCGCGCATGGGGGTGCGGTGGACCACGAGCGCTTGTTGCCCACAGGTTTGTTTACCTGGTCATCAGCACAACGCGGAGCCTCCACAGGTGCAGCGCTGGCCGTGCGTCGGCGGCGGTGCTGCGCGCACACTGCCGTTGCGCGCGATGCGCGATGCAGACATGGCCGTGCTGTCTGCAAGCCCTCTTCGCCGCGCCCCGCAGCCGCCCGTTCCATGAGGTCAAGGTTGCCAGGACACTCAACACGATCCAGACGAAGCAGATGATGATAGTGGCCGTCAGGCAAGCAAGCACGAGGGCAAAGAGGGATGTCGTTGCTCGCGCATGTGCAGCTGTCCTTAGGCACCCGCCACCTGCTGCCAGTGGCTCCTCCCACACCAGCTCACAATCACCCATGTGCGCGCGGTGCAGCATGGTGGTGGCCATCACGCTGGTTGTAGTAATTAAGCTGGACAGCTGCTGGACCTATGTCTTTGGTGCGGCGTGCACAGCCACATGCACCGCTCCAGCTCGCGAGTGCCAGGTGCCAGAGCCTGCCTCCCGTGTCACCACCCCGTGTGCCCTGCCGTGCGTCGCAGGCTGGATTGGCCTGCTCCCGGCCCATGTCAGCGCCACGTCTGCGCTGTGCGTGCTGTGCTTCTTCTTCTCGCCCAAAGAGTGCATGGAGGGCGACGTGCTGCAGGCGAGGAGCGACTGCAGCGTGCCCGGCGGCCGGCTGCCCTTGCTCGTGCGGCTCCCGTCCGCCAGTACCGAGCGCCCGCCGGCCCCTCCGTCCCCCCCCCCCCCCCTCTCATCCCCCCGCGCCNCCCCCCCCCCCCCCCCTCCTCTTCCCTAGGCGTGGCTCGAGGAATTCGCATGGACGGAGGCGTCGCTGCCTGCCTGCCTGGAGCACCGCAGTCACCACTTTGAGGACTCGGAGCGGCTGGAGAGGGAACCAATGTTCTGCGTGGAAACGGCGATCAAGCTGCTGGTGCGCGCCGGCCGAGTGGGGCCTCGGCTGGGGCCTGGAGGGGCGGTGCCAGGGGGCTGTGCCGCGCCTGCTCCTGGGGGCCCAGGGGGCTGGGCAGGGGACGCGCCAGGTGGGCCCACCAGGGAACGAGGTGTGAGCAAGCGTGGGACCCCCCCTGGCCCCCCCGACTGCCACGGTGCTATCTACAGTACTGGACCAGCCTGGCATACGACTACGATGAGGAGGTGCCCGGCGTAGACGTGTGCAACTCCTCCACCGCACTGTGGCTGTACGGCCTGGACCAGGTGGGGGAGTGCATTAATGTGCAGCGTTGCAGCGCTGGGTGGGGACGCAGCCGGGGGCCGAGGCGGCAAGCGCACGCAGCCGACATCCCCCGTGCAACCCCGATGCTCTCTGGCGCTGGCACACTCACACGCTCATGCCACCACGCGCTCCCCAAAACTCCTGAATGCCGGCAGCATGAGTGCGTGTGGGACAAGGAGGTTGACACCAAGGCGATGCTGGGGTGGTGCGACGACGGCGGCCTCGTGGTCGTCGCCTTCCGAGGCACCGCGTCCAAAGAGAACGTCATCACCGACCTCAAGCTGCTGCAGGCAGTGCAAGAACCGCGGCGGCAGGTGTGGACCGGCCTGGTCAAGGGCGTGGGGCGGTACGCCACTGTCAAGGTGCACAAGGCGAGTCGGGCGGCAGGGAGCGATTTGTGCGGGTCACCTGGTCCAGAGGCTGTGCGCTCTGCGCGGCGGGACAAGCCGGTTGGGCTGGCGGGGTCGCGGCGCGCACTGCCGAGACTGACGCGGGTGCTCACGTCGGCGCCTGTCGTGCGGCGACCGCAGGGCTTCCAGGACGCCTGGACCGGCAACGGCTATGGCGAGAGGCTGCTCGACCGGATGGACGAGATTGTGGCGCGCACGGGCGCCGCCTCCACCTCCTACCTTATCACCGGCCACAGGTGCGCTCGCGGGGCATGCTCCGTTTGTCATGCTCTGCGCCCATACAAGCGCAGCGCGCGTGTGCCAAGGCGCTGACTTCCGGTGCCAGCGCGGCGGCCTCTGAGCTGCGCCACTCTGTCCCGACGTGGGTCCACCCTCCCGCCCCGCCTGCAGCCTGGGTGGCGGCATCGCGACACTGTGCGCCCAGGCCCTGGCGCGGAGGCACCCGGGCGCCAGCATCACCGTGTACACGTGCGAGGCTGTTTCTGCAGTGTTGGCAGTTATGGCGGGGTCCCCATGTGGTTTCGAGCCACCGCCGCAGCGGAAGGCTGCAGCGCCTCGCTCCGGTGCCAGCCGCGCGCGTGACAAGCCCATCCTGCCCGCCCTCTTTGCTCTGTGCCACAGGTACGGCCAGCCCCGCGTCGGCAACCGCGCGTTTGCGCTCGAGTACAACGAGCTGGTCACCAACCACTGGTGGGTCACTCATGCTGGTGGCAGGGGCCCCAGGGATGCGCTGTGCATGCGTTTTACGCAGCGCGTCGGCAGTGCCGCGCCATCTGTCTCCTCTCCCCTCTCCCCTCAATGCGCCGCCCCTGGCGCAGGTCCCTGATCTGTGGCAACGACCCCGTGCCGCGCATCCCTGCGGGGTGGGGCTACAAGCGCAACGGGCAGCGCGTCTTCCTGGCCAAGGGCGACCTGGCAGGTGAGGCGCGGCGCGGCAAACGCATGCGGCGCTGGGCGCACAGCCCGCCACGCCGGTGTGTGAGAGCTGTGTGTGTGAGGGATGCCCTGCGCTGCCTTCTGCCTGCCTGCCCCAGTGCGGCCCTCGCACCTCGAGATGAGCGTGGTCACGTCGGCGCCGTCAGTCGCCAACCATTTCATCACGGCGTACAGGTGAAGAGGGCGGAGGACCTCTGGGCATGGTCTGCAGGGAAGCGCAGGCACGCAGGGGCACGTTGGCAGCGCCCCTGGGAACACCACGAACCTTGGTCCGGCCCACCGCTCCCCTGCACACCGCAGGCTGGCCATGGCGGACGTGCTGCGCGCGCAGTTCTGGGGCAAGTGCCTGCGGGACGGGGAGGAGGGCGCGGCGGCGCTAGCTGAGGAGCTGCACCTGGACAGCCTACTGTTTGTGGAGGGATTGGATCTAGAGAGCCTTCAGAACCCGGACTTCGGCCAGCCCTCCTCGTGGTCGGTGCGCACGCGCTCCTCCCTGGGCCCCGGCCTGCTGTGCTGCGGAGGCCCCGCCGTCGCCGGCGGCGGCAGCAAGCGGCGCGTCAGCGGGAAGGACGGCGCCAGCCCTCCGCGCGCGAGCGGCGGCAGCAAGACGGCGCCGGCGGCGCCGCCAAAGCCGCGGCGGCGCGGGCAGCTCGGCAGGTCGGACCTTGCGTCTGCAGCGCTGGCCAAGGCGGCAAAGCGCAACCTGTTATCGCGACTGTCTACCGTACTCAGCGTTGCCGCGGCTGAGCCGGAGGAGGAGGAGGCAGAGGAGGAGGTGGAGGTCGTGGTGTGCTCGCCGCCGGCCACCAAGTAGCCGGCGGCGGCGCAGTCCATACAGCGCGCGGGTGCATTGCCAGAACCCCGCGTTATGTTGAAGTTTTGTTGAAGCTCTGCTGTTCTTTATTCTGTTGTTTTCCATCTGTTGCATCCATTGATGCTCTCACCGCGCTACTCTCACCGCACTACGCTTATCCTGACAAAACGTACTGATTACATTGCACTCTATACTGGATATCGTGGCTTCGCGTCGGCCGCTGTTACTCAAGACGCGCCGCCGCTGCTGACTGCTGGCAGCGCCGCCGGCACGGCGTGGATGGGGACACCCGAGTCGCTTCTATCGATAATGTCCTTGGCCAGCTTGACCTGTTGGGACAGGGAGGCGACAGATGGGAGCGACGACGGGTCAGTAGATGAAGGCCAGACACCGACCCAGCCGCACACAGAGACAGCGTGGCGAGTGCCCAGCGCACGGGGGCGCCACCCGCCGCCGCACCTGGCGCCCGAGCGCGAGCGTGGTGACCGTGCCACTGCCGCCGCCGCGCGCGGTGCGGCCCACGCGCCGCACGTACTCTGACGGGTCGCGGGGGAAGTCGAAGAGCACGACGTGGTCGCAGTAGGCTGAGTCCAGGCCCCGGCTCGCGCGGTCGGTGCACACCAGCACCAGCTGCTCCTCCCGCGCCGCCGCCGGCAGGCCGCCGCCGCGTGCGGGCCTGTCGCCGGCGGCGGCGGGCGCTGGCGCGGCGAGGAAGGCACGGAGGTTGGCGTCGCGGCGTGCATCGGCGATGGCGGCGTGGTGGGGCAGCACGCGCACGCCCTCCTCCCTCCCCAGGCTGCGGTTGAGGAAATTCTCCAGCTTGCGGCAGGTCTCGATCTTGTTGGCAAACACCTGGGGGCGTGAGGGAAGTGGAAGCAAGATTAGGGGGAGGGGTGCCACAGAGGGAAGACGAGGAAGCAAAGTCTGACAGCGTGGCGGCATCCCACCCTCTGCCGCGGCGAGGTATCTCCCCCCCCGCCTCGCCCACCGCCCCTCCCTGCCCCACCCCCGGCTCACAATGGTGCGCGGGCAGCGCCGCTCGCGGAGCAGCGCGAGCAGCGCGGCGGCCTTGCGTGCAAAGCCCGTCTCCTCGTTGACCTCGTCGCCACCGGAGCAGTCGACGAGCTGCTGCGTGATGCCGGGCGCGGTGCGGTGCAGGCCGGGGCCCAGCGCGCCCACCAGCCCCGGGAACTCCTCCTCCAGCTCCAGGTAGAGCTCCTCGGGCACCGTAGCGCTCACAAACACAAAGCGTGCGGCCGGCGGCGCGGCCGTGTGGAGCGGCCGCACCTGGTCGGCAAACGCCAGTGGCCCGCTCAGCAGCACGTCGACTTCGTCCAGCACCACCGCGGCGCAGGCCTCAAGGCTCAGCGCGCCAGCGCCCGCCAGCTCCAGCAGCCGCCCCGGCGTGCCCACCAGCACGTCGACGCCGGCCATCAGCGCCTCGCGCTGCGTGCGCACCGGCCGGCCGCCCGTGGCCGCCGCCGAGCGGAAGCGCAGGCCGCCGCCGGCGAGCGCGCGGCATACGCGCAGCGCCTGCGCCGCCAGCTCCGCGGTGGGCACGACGATGAGCAGGCGCGGGCAGCGCGGCCGCGTGGCGGGCCGCCCCGCCGCCGCCTCCTCCGCCGCCAGCAGCTGCAGATGCGGCAGCAGGTAGGCCAGCGTCTTGCCGCTGCCCGCGTGGTCGGCCAGCAGCACGTGGCGCGGGCCGCCGCCGGGCAGCGACAGCAGCGCGCGGTATGCGGCCGCCTGGATGTGGCTGGGCCGCCGCACGCCCAGCGCAGCCAGCGCCTCCACCACCGCGGGCGACGCGCCCAGCTCCGCGAAGCTGGAGGAGGAGAAGAAGGTGGCGGCGGCGGGCGAGCCGTCGGCGCGGATCACAGGGATGGGCAGCTCCGCCTCTGCTGCGCGCGGCGGCCGCCACCGCTGCTGCTGCTGCTGCTCCGAGCGCCGCCGGCCGCCGCCTCCTTGCTGCTGCTGCTGCTGCTTGTACGCAGATGGCCTGCTACTGCGGGCGCCGGCAAAGCGCGGTCGCTCCTCGCCGTCTGTGGAAGATGGGCGCTGCCACTGCTGCTGCTGCCGCCGCGGTGGGGCTTGGCCCCGCTGCTCACGAGGCAGCTGTTCGGGTTGGGCTTCACTTCTGAGTAAAGTGGAGCGGCATTATGAGCAGGTTGGGGGCATTATGAGCAGGGCCGTGTGCAGATGTAGCCCAATGTACAGGCCCCCCGCCGTTTTCCGCCGCCCCAAGGAGCGCACCTGCCCCGCCATTCTGCAGCCACCTGCACGTGCCGCTGCCTCCTACTGCTCCCTCCCACACCAGGCCGCGCCTGAAGGCCCTCCAGCGGCAGCCGCAGCAGTGGGGCTAAAGACATGGGCGAACGCTAATATGCTCGCAATGGCTTAGATCGAGATCAATGAGTGTTGTGAAGCTGGCCGCAATAGCGACATGCATGCCGGGGAGGTGGCCATCAAGAGGGGCCAGGTCGAAGCATCTGTGAGCCGTAGGCTGCGCCGAAACGAACTTTTGAGGCTGAAAATCAAAGGTTTCACTTGCCACATCGCCATTTGCAGGAGCCGCCACCGCCTGGCCTCCCACCCCGTCCGCCCGCACCGCTGCAGTTTACAATTGGCGTGACGGGCTCTCTGTTTAATCGCAGTGCAATAATAGGATAAATGACGGGGAAAGGTATGCAGGCGTGCTTAAGCAACGCCTGGCGGCAAGTCGGCGCTGTGCCATGCCGCAGCCACCCCGCCGCAATGCAGTCCCAGCAGTCAGGGTGATGATGCAGTGAACAGAGCAATCTTCAAGAAAGCTCGTCAAGCTGCTGCACTCATCCATCTCCATCGCCGTCAGGTTGGACCCGCCCGCGGCGCGCCATCTTCCAATGCATGCCCTTTCCCATATCCTTTGTTCTGCAACCTTCTCTACTGCTTCTGCACGTTAAGCGCTCAATCAAGCACCCTGACATCACAGGCGCCCTGTCATACATCGCACCTGAGCCAGCCCGCACTCTCTCGCACGACAATGCTCCGGCCAGGCGAAATCACGGACAGGCTCTTCGGCACTAGGGCACACACTGCGGCGAGTGCCTTGAGCTTGAGGTGCTCCTGCTCGCTCCTGCGCGCTGCTGAACCGATCTGGGGCGTGAGTCGCGGTGGGCTGGCTGGCACAGAGTAGCCGGCGTCGGCACCCGCCCGCCCGCCTCGCCCCATCCGCTGCAGGGCGCTCAGTACCAGCTGCCCCGCAAAATCCCCCTGCGGATAGAGCCAAAAACCTACTTTGGTGAGAGGGCTGCGGCTCAGAGTACGAGGCGCAGTGCTGTTTGTGGCGCCTCGCCCTTGTGGTGACCCTGCACCCCGTCCCCTGCTTCCCCGACCCAGCCAACGAGCGCACGTTCCTGGCCTGGCTGGGCATGGCCACCACGCTGGGCACGATCAGCACCGCGATCGCCGGGTTTGCGGTGGACGAAGAGGGCGACAAGCACAAGGGCGCGATCAGCCAGGGCACCGTGGAGCTGATGACCGTCACGCTGCTCCCCGTCTCCATCGCCATGATCGGCTACGCCCTCTTCACCTTTTACTTCCGCTCGGAGTTCATCCGCAAGAAGCAGGTGAGCGGCAGGGGGCGCATGCGCGACGGGCGGGCGGGTCTCTGCGTGTGCCCTGTGTTGGGGTGCCGGAGATCCCACAAGCTCGCCCCTCTTGCCCACTCCTGTCCCCCTTCCCACCCCACCCACCCTCCAGGTCGGCTTCTTCGACGACAAGGTGGGCCCCATCACTGTGGCGGTGGTCGTGGCGCTCAGCCTGACCGCCATCTTCATCTCGGCGCTCAAGGACTTGTTCGGCAGCCGATAGCGCAGGCGCAGCATGGCGGCGGCGCGCGCTGCCCGCCGCGATACCCGCTTGCTGCCGCTCTCGCTTGCTCTGCTGCTCTCTGCTGCTCGCTCGTGCTCATTTGCTCGCCGTTCGCTCTGCTGCTGCTGCCCTCTTGGCCCCTTTTGCTGTGCCAGGCGCTCTGTCTTAATGCACCACGCTCTTTACACCAGGGCGGCCTCGTAGAGGATGTCGCAGTCGCGTGTGCTGCCATCGTAGCTCGACACCACATCTGACATCAGGTAGCACACGCCGCTCTGCTTCGAGTCCCCGCAGTCAAAGGGGCTCGTGAAGCTCCAGCCCCTGCACCCCGTCGCCTTGCGCGCGGAGCACAGCGCTGCACACTGCGCGGAGGTGTCGGCGCGGTTGAGGCAGGGGGAGGTGCCTGCGAGCCGGTGGCCTGACAGCAGCCGGCGCCGCGGCGAGCGACAGCTGCCGGGGGCGACGACCGGCGGCGGAGGCGGGGGGTGGCTGCGGGGAGGCAGGAGGGATGGGGGACTGCTGAATGGCAGGTAGGGCGGCGGGCAGGTGCTCTGCTGGAAGCTCGCTGGATACCTGGGGGGGGGCCGGTGAAGGCGGAGGGGGTGGTGGGGATGGCGAAGGTGGCGGCGGATTGACTGGCGAGGATGGTAGCGGCGACAGCTGAGGAGAGGATAAAACCGCCGGTGGCTGGGGCTCTGCCGGAGGTGTGGCCTGGCAGATGTGCGCCACAGCCAGGAGCACGATGAATGTGGCAGCCTGCTAGGGAGGGCGGCGGCAGCGTCGCTAGGGAGGGCGGCGGCAGCGGCGGCGAGAGAGCAGGCGGCGCGGCGGGCTGAAGGCCATTCGACATGTCGCAGGCACCGGAATGCGCAGTTGCCGCGTCGGCCTTGCCTTCATCCTGTGATGCTGTTCAGCAGGCCAGAGCTGCAGAGATGCAGGCTCAACCGCTGGCGATTCAGAGGCACAAGGGGGGTCTGTGCTGCTCCAAAAGCTTCTGAACGTCCACAACGCTGCGGATACAAGGTCGGACTCTTTCGCCTTTCACCTGGCCAGTTACTTTCGGGCGCAGCACACGCAGCAGCAAGACCTCCCTTTCGCACCCCAGCGACCCGTCGATGTTGTACGATGCTGCATCGGCCGCCTGGGAGGGCTGTTATTATAAGCCAACTGCGTGGGAACACTCTACTGGGAGCAGACTCGACTGAGCGCCTCTGCACACCGTGAGCTATGTCGGCGGGTCCTTGGTGCCGGCGGAAGAGCAGCCTAGAGAGAGGTTGGGTTGGTTGCAGGCGGGGGCGGGGGTGGGCGGGCGGCCGACGGACAAGCTAGCACACCTCTCCAATGGCTTGCCCATGCCCATCTCCAGCTGTGCAGGTCCTGCTCACATTGGCCACCTGCCTGCGATGGCCGCGGACGCGGTGGTGCGGCCGCGCGGCTACAGCTACGTGGAGCTGGCAGAGGCGTGCGCAATGTCGGGGCGCGGGGGCGTGGTGAATCTTTACGCCATTGTGGCCGAGTGCGCCCTGCCGCGCAGGACAAAGGGCACAGGTGAAGGACAGGGCGGGCTGCAAGTTGTCCGCTGGGAAGGCGGCTGCCGGCAGCGTCGCGGCGTGCTGCTTGGCGCCCTGGATCATGCTAGCTAAACCCCACCTCGCCCGAACGCCTCGCATCGCATCTCACCCACAACGTTCTGCCACCCCCTCATGTGGGCCCCCACACAGACATGGTGTGCAACCTGTTCCTGGTGGATCCCTCCATCAGCGACGATCAGGAGCACCGCGATGGCGTGGAGCTGCTCTGCTTCGCGCCCCACCAGCGCGACCTGCCCCACCTGCGGCGGCCGGGCGACATCGTCCGCCTGCACCGCGTCAAGGTCGGGCCGGACGGCTGCAGGAGGGCGCGCTGTCCAGCGGCGGCGCGGCGTTGCTGCTGGCATGCGCAGCGCCCTCAGGGGCTGCTGGTGGCCCTTGCTCTGGCTGCTTGCTTGAGGTGGCGCTGAGCCATCGACCTGCTGCTGCTCATTCCCGCCCCTCCCCTCTCTTCCCTTGCCCCTCCTCTTCCCCCCTTCGCAGGTCCAGCAGTTCAACGGCCGGGCGCAGCTCATGGGCAAGCTGGGGGGGCGGTGGGCGGGGCCCCAGTTCTCCTTCTGCCTCTTTGACGCCGGCGGCGGCGATGCGCCGTACCAGCACTCGCACCGGGCCTACCACTTTGACCCGCGCGAGGCCGAGATCCTGGGCACCTTTCGCCAGTACGTCACCCTGCGCGGGCGCCAGCACCTGCTAGGCCACAGCGAGTACCTGCGCCGCATCCGCGACGTGCGGCCGGGCGCGTTCTTCGACGTCGTTGCGCTGGTCGCGGCCGTCGACGAGTCCAGCCCCGGCTGGCGCGTGACCTGGTTGTGGGACGCGTCTGATGCGCTGCCTCTGCCCGTCACCTGCGACACGCGCGCGAGTGAGGATGCCGACCCAGCGGTCGCGCAGGAGCTGCGCCCGCTGGCCGTGCCGTTTGCGGTGAGCGGGGTGGGCGGGGTGGACAGCGAGCGACAGGCAAGTGCGGGGGTGGGCGGAGGCTCGACAGAACACATGGACATGCTTGCAACTCGTGCTCCGCCTGACTGGCACACCTGATGGTCGCGCCGAACAGAGAACGTTCTGCTCCCGTAGGACATGGAGGACACGGGCGGCATTCCCAAGCTGGGCAGCCTGCTGCCGGTGGTGTCGCAAACTGCCGGCAACGTCGCCGAATGGCCCAAGGCGGGGTCCTGGGTCAAGATGCGCAACCTGGTGGGTGGAACGAGGGGGCGTGCAGCTCCGGTGCTGGAGGGCGAGAGGAGCTGGGTCCACTGACGCTGCTCACTTCACTGCTGCCCTTTGCGCTCTGGCATCACGCAGGGCGCACGAGCGGTGACGGGCCAGCTGCAGGTGGGCCCGCCGGAAGGCGCGCCGTGCAATGAGGTGCTGTCGAGGCAGTGGCGCCGCCACCCTGTGTAGAGTTGCCACCAACGCCATGGGCCGACCATGCTCCTGCAGGCTTTCTACCACCGCAACAGCAAGTGGATGGTGTGGGAGGAGAGCGCGGAGCTGATGGAGGAGTATGAGCAGCGGCTGGCGGCCAACCACGTGGCAGGGTGGTCGCCGCCGGCGCAGGCCAACTACCTCGCGATTTCTGGCCACCCCGGGCAGCCGTTCACCACGCTGCGCCAGGTCCTGATGGAGACGTCGTTTAAGCAGCCAAACTATTACCGGTGCCTTGTGCGGCTGATGGACTACTCGCCGAAAGACCCGGGGCTCACCCACACGGCCGCCGCCTGCGGCCTGCCGCCCGCCTACCCCCACCCCCGCACCTACACCATCCAGCTGCTGCTCGAAGACGCGACCGCGCAGTTGGACGCCCAGCTGTTTGGCCCCGCAGCCGATGCTTTCTTCAACGGCCAGCCTGCGCCCGATATGCGCGCCGACGCGGCCGCGCGCGAGGCGCTGGTCAACAAACTGGATCGACTGCTGGGCCTGGGCTGCGAACGGTGCGCGCGCATGAGGGCCTCGGGCGGAGGCGCGGTGGGCATGCAGAGGTGCAGGGAGCAGAGGTGCAGGGGGCCGGTCGGTCTGGCAGAGCTGCTGTGCTGCTGGTGCTGGCCGGTGAGCACCGCTGCGCCGCGCACTGTGTGCAGGAACGGTGGCCCATGGATGGAGGTGGTGCTCAAGGTGCACTTTCGCGACCTGGACCAGCCCTGGGAGACGCGAGAGTACTTGATTGAGGACACGTGGCTCACGCTGTCCCCCTGACCAGGAGGTGGCGCAGCCCAGCACACTGGTTCTGCTGACCGCTGGTGGACTCCCGCCTGACTGACGAGCGACAGACCCTTCTTGACACACACACACTCCTGGCCACACATGACCGCATTTCCTCTTGCAGCTCTCCTCTGCTCCGCTCTCCATGTACCCCTGCTCTTTGCTCTCTGTGCCAGCCTGCGCCAGGCCAGCTTGCCGCTCCTTTGCCCCCTGTGCTGCTGCTCGTATTGCACTTGCAGACAGTGGCCACCAGTGGGAAGTGTTTACTGCTGCAGCACCACACCTCTCAGAGGCGCGCACGTGTCTCGCAGCTAGAAAAAAAAAGAGGGGAGTCGCGGCATGAACGTGCATGCGCCCCTTGCTCTCACCCATCCTGTGGCCGCACCTCCTCAAGCTCCGTGAGCACGCCGTTCATGTCCTTGGGGTGGAGGAAGGCCACGGGCAGGCCGTGCGCGCCCGTCTTGACGTTGCCCACCATGCGCACGCCCGCCGCTGCCGCGTGCGCGACCGAGCCGTGGATGTCGGCGACCTCGAGGCACACGTGGTGGATGCCGCCGCCTGGGTTCTTCTTCAGAAAGCCGGCGATGGGGGAGGCTTCGCCCAGCGGCTCCAGCAGCTCCAGCTTGGCGTTGGGCAGCTGCACAAAGACCACCGTCACGCCGTGCTCGGGCAGCGCGTGCGGCTCGCTGACCGAGGCGCCCAGTACAGACCGGTAGGTCGCCGCCGCTGCCGCGAGGTCGGGCACCGCCACAGCGACGTGGTTCAGCCGCCCCACGCCAGGCGCCTCAGTTGCCAAGCGCCGCCAGCCCTGCAGGGAGCGGCACCAACAGTTCATGGGTGCCAGGCGGGGGGAGGGCGCCGGCGGGCTGGGCAGGTGGCAGCGGGCTCGGGCGGACGGGCAGGTCAGCACACTCCTGGCTGGGCTGAGTCATCCCACCTCTGCAGCCGCTGCAAAGCTCCATCGCAGCAGGGACGCATGAGTTTGGGTTTGCGTACAAGCTCGCAGCATGACTGGAAGGCTGTAGCAGGAGGCTCTCCTGCTCTGGTTAAGTGATCCTTTGCCATTGCCTTTGCATCCCTGTCTTTGCAGCATGCGATATGATTGTGCTTTCATCCCTGGTGATGGTGCAAGAATTTTTGCGTGAGCCGCGAGATCGCTGATCAAAGCATTTCTCTGTAACAGGACAAGTGGATCGATCGGTCTCGCGGCCCTGGCGCTTTTAGAGCCTGCGGCAGGGCACTTTTAGAGCTGCCCGCGGCGCTGGTACATTGACGGCCTCGGGAGGCGGTGGCGCACCCCCCCTTGCAGGATCATGGGCGCCTCCCTCACAGACAAGCTCAGCCTGGAGCAGTGCCAGGCGGTCCGCGAGCGCGACGAAGCGCATGCGCAGGCGCGGGCGATGGACGTCGACCTGCACCAGGGGCAGGGGCAGGAGCGTCGCCGCTCGCACTCGCACGACCGGCACCAGCGCTCCTGCACGCCCACGGGTGAGCGGCGCCGCAGCCACAGCCGCCGGCCCTGGCCCTGGCCCTGGCACAGGCGCAGTTATTCGCGCAGGCGCCCTCGGTGCCCAAGCGGCCCTGCGATGTCAGGCTACTCGCAGCTGCCGTCGACGCAGCTGCTGCTCACAGTGCAGGCGCCGCATGCGTCCCTGCCAGCCGACTCCGTCCCCCACAGGGATGAGCGCCGGCAGGAGCGCCAGCTGGCGGCGGAGCAGCAGGCGGAGTTATCGGGCGCGGGCAGCGCGGCGTCCAGGTTCGCCAGGGCCCCGCCCCCCGACCTGCAGGCGATCTCATCACTTGCCCTATTTCACAACCAGCTGATGAGAATATAGCACAAAAGGCACATCGATCATGCTGTCAAGTCAAGCAGAAAGCCGGATAGAGCAGGCCCGCCGCCCACGTCACTGGTCCTTTGACCGCAGCGCCTCCTCCGCCTGCCGGCGCCCCTGCGCCTCTGCCTCCTCGAACGCGCGGCGCAGGTCGAAGATGTTGTCCGTGACCGACACGCTGGGCAGGCGCTCCGCCTTGGGGTTGGGCGCCCGCGTGGAGGCCAGTGAGTCGGGGAAGAGCAGCAGCTGGACGCTCAGGGCTGCAGGCGGCGAGCAGGGGCGGGGAAAGCACGGGAGGCACATTGGGGAGCAGGGAGCCTGGGAGCACTTGACGCAGTGGAGTGTGGGCCCTGCACGCAGCCGCCGCATCTGCCTGCACGCGCAGCGCCTCCCAGCCGCTGCCTGTTCATCCCAGCCCCTGCCAGCCCCGCCCTCCCAGCCCCTGCTCCCACACACCGTGCCCGCGGCCCCGCACCCGTCAGACCCAGCGTGTTGGCGCCAAAGATGAAGGTGACGAGGTAAGCCAGCCCCCGCACGATCGTCTGCACCAGCACCGTGATGTTGTGGGCCGTGTACTGCTCTGGCAGCGACTGCCGCTCAAAGTAGCCGTCCACGTGGGTGCTCAGCAGGAAGAGCAGGTAGCAGATGGCGCCCGCCTGGGCGGCCGCGCTGCGTGGCGGGGGGCGCGGTGAAGGCGCGAGCGGGTGAGGGCAGGTCACACGCAGCGTGCCACAGCGACGGCGGCGAGATTCCGGCCGCAGGTCGGGCAACGCAGCAGCGGCAGGGGAGCAGGAGCAGCCTGGTGTGCGCACATGAAGCAAGACAGGGGGGTGGCCTCGGCCTGAGGCTCCAGTGCCGCCTCCTCCTCCTCGTCACTGTCGCTGTCCTCACTTGCGCTGTTCGCCACGGATGCACTGATGGGCTGCAGAAACAGGCGGGGAGGGCAAGGCAAGGCAGCAGCTACCAGCCGTCACAACAGCACGCTCGCAACGGCACACCGCACACCTTGCAACGCACAGCAATGCATAGCGCTCGTGGCGCACCTGCTGCGTCGCCGCTGCCGCACGTTTCCTGAACAGCCGCACAAAGTACACAATGACCAGCACGATGTAGCCCGCACCCGCCAGCAACTTGAGCGTGTCGGCGCCGCCGCCGGGATTGTATGTTGTCGCCGCATCCGCCGCAACCGCTGGCCCGGTGAGCAGCAAACTGGCCGCCACACCGCAGGCTGCAGCCCATGGCGTGCCACCTGCTGCTGCATCTGCTGTTGCTGCTGCGCGTTCTGGGGCCGCTAGCGCTACAGATGGCTGAGCTGGCTGAGCTGCAGGTGGCCGTGTGCTGGCGCTGGAGCAGGGCGCCACAGCAGGGCAGGGCCGGGTGGCGGCGGCAGCGGGCGGGTGGCATCGGAGCACCGCCAGCACGGTCGGCGGGCCGCCTGCATAGCGCATTGCCCTCCATGGTGCCACTGCAGGCGTGAAAGCCGCGGATTGTCGGGCGCAAGCTTGCATGGTGTGCTTCACAAATCGCAACGCAGTTGCTGCCAGCTGAATAGGAACCTCAAGACACCAGAGCGCGCATGCAAACTCGCTTAGATTGAGGCAAGGCCTTTTAGCCCACAGCAGCAATTTCTTCTTTTGCTGATCACGTTTTGCGCAGCTCTGCAGTGTCACGAGCGCACCCAGCTCGAGAGATCGTCGCTCTCTGAGAGGAGCGGCCCCGCTTGCCCGGTGCTCATCACGCTGTGCCGATGGATCGCCGGGAAGGTCCTCCAGCGAGCACGGTGTTTGGTGAGCGCGCTGGCCTGCGTTGATGGCGGTGGCAAACCAGTCGCCGCCTGGCGACGCCCTGTGCTTGAAGAGACGATGATAGTGGCTGAGAAGCGCGAGGGCGCCTGCGCAGCGCAGGAGGCAAGCGCCGGCTGGCCACTCCCGCCGCTCACGCGCTCCTTTGTATGCGGTGCTCCTCCGCAGTGGGCAACCTGTCATATGACCTCACGGACCAGGTGGCCGGCTGGCGCGCTGTGACGGCCAGTGTGCAGCCGCCCACGCGGCCTTTGTTGCTGGCAGCGTCAAGGCGGTGAACGCACAGCCACTGATCGACTGCGTTTCTTCTGCTGCAGGATGTGATCGACTTCTTCTCGCAAGTGGGGCCCGTGAAGACAGTGCGGTGAGTGAGGGTTGCCACCTGACCGGCGCCGCAAAGCTGCAGGCTGGCGCAGCCGCCGCCGCACATTTGAGCCGCCGACGTCGCACAGCGTTGCCGCCGCATGCCGCCGGGCCGCGAGCCGCACCACACCACCCCCCCCCTGTCACTCTGTGTAGGATTGTGACGGAGCGCGACACCGGCAAGCCCCGTGGCTTTGGCTTTGTCGAGTTCTTCGACATCCCCACTGCCGAGAGCGCGATCCGCAACCTCAGCGGCACCGACTTCAACGGCCGCACGATCCGCATCGTCTACGCCGACGGCGGGCCCTTCGACTCCAAGCCGCGCGGCGGCGGTGCGCGCTTCTGTGAATTGCGCGCCGGGGCCTGATGCGGCACGGCTGCCGAGCCTGCCGCCGGCGTGACTGCTGCGTGCGCCCGCCCCGCCCGCATGCCTGCCGTGCTGACTCCCTGCGTCTCTCCGCCTGCCCTCGCTCCCAGGCGACGACCGCGGGCGGTTTGACGATCGGCGCGGGCCGCCGCCGCCGCAGCGCGACCGCGTGGTGGGCGGCGACCTTGCCTACCACTCGGGCCTGGGCGTGGCGAGCCTGCTGGGCGCGCCGGCGGCGCCGGGCGTGCCCGCCGACCAGATCACGGCGCTGCTGGCGCGCAAGACGCGGAGCGAGCTGTACGACTACCTGGCGCAGATGCAGGGGCTGCTGCGGCAGAACCCGCACCAGGCGCGGGAGCTGCTGGTGGGCAACCCCCAGCTCAGCAAGGCGCTGTTCCAGATGCAGGTCATCCTGGGCCTGGTGGGCAACCCCCTGGGGGACGTGGCGCCCAAGGGCATCGCGCCGCCCAGTGTCTTCCCCTCGCGCCACGGCCACGGCGCGCTGGAGCCCGGGCCACCGGGCGGGCCAGAGCCGGCGCCGCCGATGGGGCAGGGTCCGCAGCCGATGGGGCAAGGCCCGCTGCCGGGGATCAAGCCGCCGCCGATGGGGCAGGGCCCGCCACCGATGGGGTACCAGGGCGCGCCGCCCATGCAGGCGGCGGCGCTGCCCATGCAGCCGCCGCCCTACATGCAGCCGCCGCCGCAGCAGGCCAACGGATACCAGCCGCCGCCGATGCAGCAGGTGCCGCCGCCGATGGGCGGGTACCAGCCGGCGCCCATGCAGCAGCAGCCGCAGTACCTGCCGCCCGAGCCGCTGCCGCCTGCAGTGCCCATGGCGCCGCCCACTCAGCCCATGCAGCCACTGCCGGCGGACCCACGCCTTGGGACGGCCGCACCGCCGGTCGACCCGCGGCGGGCGCCAGGCACGGGCGTGGCGCCGCGGCCCATGGTGTCGCTGGCCCACGCGCAGCATGCAGCGCCACCAGCGCAGCAGCCAGCGCCGGTGCCAGCGCAGGCGCCGCCGGCAGCACCTGTGGGGGCCGGCATGACGCCAGAGCAGCAGCAAGGTGAGCCTCTGCAGCGATTGCAGCGGGACATAAAGGGGGAGGGCCACTGGCTCGTAGTGATGATTTGTGGGCCTGGGCATGCTGTCGACACTACCCCTCCTGCCTCCTGCTTGCAGCGCTCCTCCAGCAAGTGATGAGCCTGACGCCGCAGCAGATAGAGCAGCTGCCGCCCGCACAGAAGGCTCAAGTGCTGGCGCTGCAGCAGCAGCTGGTGCGTGCGCCACGCCATGCCTATGCGTCGATGCGCTGATGTGCTTTGCTGATGGCAACGCGTGGCACCTGTCTCACGCCGGCGCCTCTGCTTGCCCTCCGCTGCGCAGCGTGGCCAAGCACCCTGACACTCCATCAGCAACGATCGTGGCGCAGCGCTCGGAAAGTAGGAGCACCCCAGAAGTGCGTGTTAAGCTGGGCGCGCTCTCCTTCTGTGCGGCAACAGCTTGTAAGCTGCGGTTGTAAGCTGCAACTGAGGAGGGCTCTTACATGGCACGGTGAGACACGTTCAGATTTTGCGAATTTCCACCCGGCACCGCTCGCCCACGCGGTGCGGCACGGGCGCGTTGGTGGCCGGCGGCGCGCCTGCCGCCACCTCTGCCGCCTCCTTGTGGGGCGCGATGTACACGTGCGCAAACGTGCCGCCTGCGGGGAGGCAGCAGAACGCATGGCGAAGCCCGAGTGTAAGCAACCTTCACACGAGGCAGCACACAGGCTGGGGACGGGCGTGGGATGCCGTGGGATGCAACTAGACAGCCAGGCCTGGCACACAGCGTCCCTCCTGCCCCCTCGTCGCCACCGCGCCCTCACACGCCTACCCCCGGCGCACCCGTGCTGCCCCTGGCCAGGCGGCCAGGGTTGACCACCACAATGTCGCCGTCGGGCTGCGGGGGGTCGGCGAGGCCGCCCACCGCGACGGGGACGAGGCGTGCAAAGGGCGCGAGGCTGGAGGGCACAACCAGCAGGTCGGGCGTGCAGGGCATGTCCAGGGCGGCGGCCTTGCTGGCGTCCAGGCAGGCGCCGGGGGGCGGCGGGAACATGGGGAAGTAGCTGCGCTGGGCGAGCAGGTGCGCAGCCAGCGCGCCCATGCGGTCGCCCGCCGCTGCCGGCCCCTCGGCCGCCTCCTGTGCGCCCACGCCTAGCAGCCAGTCGGCGCTGCTGCAGCCAAGCACCACCTCGTTCAGCTGCAGTGTGGCCGGGTTGGCCACTGGCAGCACAGCGCCCTCCTCCCGCCCGGGGACAGCCACCGCCTCGAGTGGCGGCTGGGGGAAGAGCGGGTCGTGGTGCACGTCGCGCACCGCCGGCAGCAGCAGCACGCGCGTCTGCCGCCCCGCGGGGCTGCTGCAAAACTTCTCCAGCTGCGCGACCACCTGCACGTATAAAATGGCGGTGGGGGCGGCGCAGGGCAGGGCGGCAACGCAACGAACGTGAGCTGGCGCCTGCGGTCGCCCAGGCGTGCTGGACCGGCGCGGCCCCCCGCACAGCGACATCCTGGCTCAGGCGACCCACCCCCCCGCCCCACCACCCACGCTGTCACCCACACTCTTGCCCCACACTCCCCCGCACCCGTGACTGGTAGACCTCCTCAAACAGCTCGTCCAGCAGGCCGTCCTTGATGCGCGGGTGCTCCGCGTCCACAAACGGCCCCGCCAGCAGCAGAACGTCGGGCCGGTGCGCGGCGCAGTGCTCGAGCAGCGCCGCGAGCGGCTCGTAGGCCAGGTCGTCCGCCACGGTATAGGGCCCCGCGGCCACCACCAGGGACAGGCCGCGTCCGCCGCCCGCCGCCGCGTGGCCCGCGAGCTCGGCCAGGCTGCTGCGCGGCAGCGGGCGCGGCAGGCCCGGCAGCACCTCGCCCGCGACCACGCAGTGCCCGCTGGGGTTGGTGCCCTTCGCCAGTACCGCCTGGCCGGGGAAGAGGCGGCAACCGGCGGCGCACTGCGAGACGTCGAGCCGCACGCGCAAGCCCTCGCTGTCGCGCTGGCTGCCTTCGAGCAGCAGCGACTGAGCGTTGAGCCGGCCTGCCTCCGCGTCGCACACGATGCGCCCCACAAACACGGCCGGCTGCTGCGCGGCGATGCCAACGGGGCACAACGCCAGCGATGCGGCGCCACCGGCCGGCTCGCCGTCGGCCGCTGCGTCGGCGGTCTCTCCGCCGCCGGCCACCGCCAGCGCGGCCTCTGCCTCAGCAGTCAGCGCCAGGATCCGGCCCTCCTGGTAGGCCACCTTGTCCTCTGTGCGGTCCACCATGTAGCGCACGCCGCGTGGCAATGCCACGCCCAGCACTCGCACCTCGCAGCGGCGCCGCGCGGCGCCCTGGGCGCCGGCGTCGACGTCCATGGCGTCACCCGCCTCGGCCGCCGGCGCCTCTATCTCTGGGTTGAGCACCGCCTGCACCGCCCCTGCGCCCGCGCGCTCTGCAAACTTGCCCGAGGACGCCGGCGTCGCGCGCGACGCGCTGGGGCGCGATTTGGTGAGGAAGGGCGTGATGCGCTGGCTGGGCTGCTGCTGCTGCTGTTGAGCATCCGCGCCGCCGTCCTGCGCGGTGCCGTCCCCCTTGCCACTGTCCACGATCACCACGCTGCAGCAGTGCAGCAGCACAGCGGGGCACGACACGAGTTATCGGCGCCGGCTTGGTGCACGCAGCCGGCCGGCCGCCTTGCCACATGCGCCACAAACGCTGCTGCTGCTCCAGCGCGCTTGGCTGGTAACAAGAGCGCTTCTGCATTCCAAGCATGCGCCCCTCTCACTCAAAGATGCTGGGCTTGCTGTGGATAGTTTCAAACTGCCCCGCTGGCGCAGCCTTGCGGCCACCGTTGGCCAGCAGGTGCGCCCTGAATACGTCCACATCCGACAGATCAAACTGCTGCTTGTCCTGCCTGCAGCAGCGGGGGGGTGCGCAGACGGGGGCTGCTTGCTTGGCAGGCCAGGTGCAGCAGGCGCAAGTAGGTGCAAAGTAGGTGCAAAGAGCTGCATTCCTTGCACCTCGTGGTCGTAATGAACTTGTCAAAGCTGTTGGCAAGCTGCTTGGCGTCCAGGCCGTGCGACTCGGCTGTGAAGTTGAGCTGGGCCAGCACGGCCTCGTCCAGGTCGCGGTAGGCCGTGCCTGTGGCGTGCAGTGGGTTGGGCAGGCGAGCTTGGGCGGCCGAAGCCCCCAGCCCAGCCATCGGTTCGACCCCCCCCCCCCCCCCACCCCCACCCTGCTCCCCGCCGCCCCCGCGGGGGCCCCTGCGCTGGCTCTTGCCCCATGCCGCGTGCTCCTTGCCTCTTCTCAACAACTGCCTGGCGATTGCTTCCTCCATCGCGCCAGCCCGCGCACTGCAGCTCAACACAGCTGATCTGCTCTCCGCGCCTCCGTACACTCAGCGTCGAGAGATGTCAATCAGGAGAGCTCAATCAGCATTCCAGGATGGAGAAGGAGCGCTCTGCAAACTTCAAATTGCTGCCCGTGCACAAAAAGACATTGCCTTCGCCTCTCCACGCTTGCCGCTCTGTTGCACTTGACGATTTGAGCAATCCACGCCAATCCTGTCTGCCAGCCGCCCATTTGCGCCGTCTAAGCGGCACAAGCTCTTCCCAGCTCCTCCCCCGGTTTGCAGCAGCGTGCCATCGAGCCAGTAGTGCAAGCCAAGGCGATCAGGCAAGCAGGGAAGGGCCCTCCATGCATGGCTTCCGCAGCCTCGGGGCCGAGCTCTTCTCCCCCCTTGAGCATCTGCGCGTGAGAAGCCACGGCGCAGTGGGCGTGCGGTAGGCTTGCGGGCGTCGGCGGGCGTCGGCGGCAAGGCGGCGGCAAGGCGGCGGCGGCCCTGGCGCCAGCGTCTAAACACAGCCCTTGCCGCTTTGCAGAGCTTGATTGTTGTGCCCGCCCGATCACTTCTTCAGGATGATCATCCCCGTGCGGTGCTTTACTTGTGGCAAGGTGTGGCAGAGATGGGAGACTGCGTGTTGGGGCTGCACAGACAATGCGGGCAGATTTGGAGGAGGGTGAGGTGAGCCCCGCCCCCCACGCGCTGTTGCAGGTTATTGGCAATCGGTGGGAGACATACCTGGACCTGCTGCAGGCCGAGTACTCTGAGGGGTGAGTATGCAGCACCCATCGGGCATGCCAGGTGGTGGCTGGGAGCTCATGTGCAGTTTTGTGGTGCTGTTGCCAACTGCTGTGGTGACTGCTCGCAGCGATGCCATGGATGCGCTGGGCCTGACGCGGTACTGCTGTCGGCGGATGATCATGAGGTGAGCAGAGGGGCAGGTGGTGGTGGGCGATGGGTGGTGCCCCCCCCCTGCTCCCTCGCCACGGATCCCGCGGACCCTCCCGCTGATCTGTGCTCTGTTTTCCCGCGCTTGCGTGTCGCAGCCACGTGGACCTCATTGAGAAGCTGCTGAACTATAACACGCTGGAGCGCGCGCCCATAGGCGGCCAGGGCGGCCAGCACTGATGGCGTG
Source organism: Chlorella sp. A99 (assembly GCA_003063905.1). Taxonomy (NCBI): domain Eukaryota; kingdom Viridiplantae; phylum Chlorophyta; class Trebouxiophyceae; order Chlorellales; family Chlorellaceae; genus Chlorella; species Chlorella sp. A99. Next base: position 81,361 of record PCFQ01000078.1, on the reverse strand, counting down.
CTGCGCACTGCACACCTCTTTGCCGGCCCCCCTGCCCCAGCCTGCGTTTGCCCCAGCCTGCGTTTGCTCTGCTCTCCCCGCCGTCGCTCGCTCTCCTGCTGCCCCTCTGCTGCTGCTCCCATTCGCCATCCCACTCTGTTACCAGTGTGCGTCTCACTCTGACGCTTCCGCATCCCAGCACACGCCGCTGTCACGGATTCTATACAGCTAACAGTGCTCACAGGAGTCTCAGCGGGGCAACAAGTAGGGAGCGTGCGTCATGCATGGAGGCACGGCAAAGGGGCCCGGGAGCCCAGACCTCCGAGCGAAGAGGGGCCACCAGCGCCCCGCTCCCCTTGCCCTCTCCGCCCGCCTCAATCGTACTTGTCGGGGCTGGAGAGGCCAAGGCGCAGCGTGACGGCGCGGCGGTGGGCATCCAGGCCCTCCACCGCCGCCATGCGTGCGACCGCGGGGCCCAGAGCGCGCAGGCCCTCCAGACTCAGCGCCTGCACCGTCATCTTCTTCTGGAACGACTCGAGCGAGACGCCGCTGTACATGCGAGCGTAGCCGTAGGTGGGCAACACGTGGTTGGTGCCCGACGCGTAGTCGCCCACGCTCTCGGGCGTCCAGCGCCCCAGGAACACGCTGCCCGCGTTGTCCAGCAGCGGCAGCCAGGACTCCGCGTCCTCGACGTTGACAATCAGGTGCTCGGGGGCGTACCTGCAGTGCGGTGCATTAGCGCGCAGGGGCGTGGGGGTGTGAGCAGCCGTGAGTGGGCAGGGGCGGGGAGGCAGGCGGGCGATCAGGCAAGGCTCACAGGGTGGCGCGTTTGGCGGCCTGTTACGGCAAGGCCCCCTGCGCCCTGCCCCGCCCCATACCCACGCGCCACGCCGCCTCCCACCTGTTGGAGAACTGCGCCGCCTCCTCCTTGCTGCCGACCTGCACGATGCTGCTGTGGGACAGCGCCCGCCGCGTCATGTCGGCGCGCGGCAGCAGGCTGCACTGGCGTTCCACCTCTCGCTGCACAGCGGCGATGTCTACGCCCGGCAGCGCCACCAGCACCGCCTGACTGTCGGGGCCGTGCTCCGCCTGCAGGGGAGTCGAGGCGCGCAAGCGGCGGTGCACGTGCGCGTCGGAGAGTGGGGCGTGCGTGGGAGGGTGGCTGCAGCACAGCAGGGAGAGGCAGCAGCCACACCGACCGGCCCTCCAACACTGCCCAGGACCGCGCCCCCCTGCGCCGCCCCCGCCGCACTCCCCCGCCACCCACCTGTGAGAGCAGGTCGATGGCGACGTGGGTGGGGTCAGCGCCGGCATCGGCGATGACGAGCACCTCGCTGGGGCCGGCAGGCATGTCGATGGCCACCATCGCCTCGCTGTTCTGCAGCAGCATCTTGGCGGCGGTGACGTACTGGTTTCCGGGGCCGAAGATCTTGTCGGCCTTGGGGCAGGTCTGCGTGCCCCAGGCCAGCGCGGCAACCGCCTGCGCGCCGCCGGCCTTGAGCACATGGGTCGCGCCCGCCTTCTTGGCGCAGTAGAGGACCTCGGGCGTGATGGAGCCGTCGGGCCGCGGCGGCGTGGCGAGCACGATGGTCCCGCAGCCCGCGAGGGCGGCGGGCACCGCGAGCATGAGCGCGGACGAGGGCAGGACGGCGGTGCCGCCGGGGACGTAGAGCCCCACCGCGCCGATGGGCCGCGCCACTCGGCGGCACACCACCCCCGGCATCGTCTCCACCTCCAGCGTGGACGGCTGCTGCGCCGCGTGGAAGGCGACAATGTTGGCATAGGCGGTGTCAAACGCCGCGCGCGTTTCGGGGTCGAGCTCCGGGTCAGGGAGCTCCTACGCATGGGGCGGGGGGACCAGCCGGCGGTCGCGCTGTGGCGTGCTGCGCAAGCCAGGCAACTGCAGCACGCCAACCGTGCGCAGCCGCAGGGCTGGCAGTTCAGCATCCACCCGTCGGTTAGACAGCGCCGCCCGCACCTCGTATCGCCACGCACCGCCGCCCCCCCCCCCTCCCCCCCCCTCCCTCCTGCTGCCCCACATGCCCTGCATCCCTGCCCTGGCCGGCCTGCCATCCCGACCACACTGCCACGCACACCTGGATGGGCACACAGACAGTGTCCAGCTCCACCCGGTCAAATTTGGCGGTGTAGTCGCGCACTGCGTCATCGCCCCGCGCCCGCACATCCTCCACAATTGGTGACACCTGCACTCACGGCATGGCGCCAACCTTGGCAGGCGTAGCCGTGCACGAGGTGCACGAGGCAGGCAACGCTGTTGCCAGTGTCCCCATGCGGCCACCACACACCGTGCTGAGGATGGACGCAAAATCGATGCGCGGCCGCGCTGTGCACTCGCGCAGCTCGGCCTCGCTGAACGCGTTGGCTCTGAGCACGCGCATCGCGCCCGCTTCAGGCGCCGCCACCGCCTGGGCTACCGCCACCGCCCGCCGCGCGCGCCGCGGCTGCGCTGCTGCCGGCCTCGCGCCCAAGCGTGCAGCTGCTCTCTGTGCAGACGGCGAGCACGCTGCTGCGGTCATCTGAGCCCTCCTGCGGGCAGTCTGGGCTGCCACCGATGGAGGCGCGTTTCAGCGCTGCACAGCCACGGATCGCTCGAGAACAATTCAGACGTCGCCGATTGAGCGGCGTGAGGAGGTTTTGGTCCTAGCCCCTGGTCTTCGCTGCCCGGCTCTCAAACTCGCCTGTTCTTGCTCCAGGCGATGTGAGCCTCTTGTGAGCTCCCTCCGGGGTGCCCAGCACTCCCCCATCGATGTCCTCTCGTAGCTCTGGAGCGGACCGTCCCTATGCTTTGAGCGGAGGCGGCAGAGGGGTGAGACTGGTCCACACGATCGCCCACGCTAGTGGCGATCGTGCCGCTAGTGGCCTGCTGGGCTGGAGCTGGCCAGTGGAGGCGGCAGAAGCCCGCGCGCTTGCCCTGCCCTCTAATTGCACTGCCGAGCGCCGGCAGCAGCGTAGCAGCAGCGGAACAGCGCGCAGCTGCGTGCCACTCGCTGGGGGGTGTCTGGCCTCCTGCAGAAGCCTGAGATGAGGCTGCCTGTGACGCTGTGTGCAGGGCCCGCGGGACCGGGATGGCCCCGGCGGCGGGCTGCTCGGCGCGGCGCCGGGCCGCAAGCGTATGGTGTCGCTCGGCAAGCTGGCGGTGCCCAAGCCCATCCAGCTGCCCAGCCAGAAGTGCGTGGCACGACAGCGGGAGGGCAGGAGGGCGCAGTAGTTGGGACAAGCCTCGCGCGCCGCCACCCGGCTGCGGCATCCGATGTGGCGCGCCGCCCGCCCTGCCGCAGGAAGGAGAATGCGGGCAACGACCCCACCACGCAGCTAGTGCCCTCGGGCCAGGGCTGGGCCAAGGGCGACGCGGAGGGCGAGGCGTCGCTGGTGGAGAAGGCGACGTGGGCGTCGGGCGCGGCGCCGGCGCCGGCGCCGCCCGTGCACCGCGCGCCCTGGGAGCAGCCGCGCCCGCTCAACCCCTCCGAGTTCCCCTCGCTTGAGGCGGCCAAGCACGCCAAGCCTGCGGCGGCGGTGCCGCACCTGCCGCCAGACGCGTCAGGCAGCTGGGAGGAGGACGAGCGGCGGGCGGGCGGGCACGACCACGCGCCCTGGGATGCCCGCCACGGCCGCGGCGCACCGCGTGGCCCCTATGGCGGCGAGCCTCGCGCCTACGGCCCCGGCCACGAGCCGCAGGACTGGCGCTATTCCTCGGACCGCGACCTGCCACCGCACTACCACCACCGCGGGGAGGAGCGCTACGGCGGGCGGTATGGCGAGCGCGAGTACGGGCCTGGCTACCGGGACCGCAGCCGGGGGCGCGAGGACTACGGGGCGCGGGGCCCCGGATACCCGCCCCACCGCTACGGCGGGGCCCCCGAGCGCTACAACGGCCTGGGCGACCGGCGGCCGCCCATCGAGGACGGGCCCCCCCGGTCAGCGCTGCTGCTGCCGCTGCCGCTGTCCTGCCGCTGCTGCTGTTGCCTGCTGGTGCATCGCCGCAGCCCAGTGTGGTGCTGTGAGAGCTGCCGCGGTGCATGGCCGCGGCCCTCCTCTTGAGCGTGCTCTCCTCCCCCTCACTTGCTGCCCCGACGCAGGCCGCGCCACTCTGAGCGCGACGACTATGGCACTCCCTACGCGCGGCGGGGGGTGGAGCTGGCCCGCAGCGCCGGCCTGGAGCCGGGGCCGGACGACGAGCTGTTCCCGCGGCCGCCCGCACCCCGCGCCCAGGCGCCGCTGCTGCCGGCGTTTGCCCCGGACGACGAGCGCGACGCCTTCAATGCAGAGGTGGAGCGCATAGCAGCCGAGATGGCGAACAAGGGGCAGCGCCAGCAGCAGCCGCAGGAGGGGCCGCCCGCCGAGCACCCGCCGACACCGCCGCAGGCGCCGCCGCAGCCGGAGCCGCCCGCGCGGCCGCCTGTTGAGGTCAGCAGAGTGGAGCCGGCGGCGTATGCGGGCGGCGGCGGCAGGCCGAGCGCAGAGCCCCACGCCGAGGCAGCTGGGCGGCCGCACCCTGGACGCTGGCAGCCTGGCGAGGAGCCGGGGGCGCCAGAGCTGCGGCGCGAGCACATGGAGCCCCCGCACGAGCTGCACGCCCGCATGGAGTACCCGTCGGAGATGCAGCGGCGCATGGAGCCTCCGCCAGAGCTGTGGGGCCGCCGCACGGAGCCCCTTCCAGAGCGGCACCCGGCCTATGGGTACGGCAGGTATGGCGAGCGGCCGCCGGGCCGCTACCCACCGGGCAGGCATTATGGCGACGAGCGAGCAGACGCGCGCCCACCGCCATCCAGCGAGGGCAGGCATGAGGGCAGGCGCGAGCCCCCAGTCGTGGTGGTGCGCCGGCCCCCGCCGCCACCGCCCGTGCCTGCGGCGGAGCCCCCGGCACCGCCCCCGGCACCCGAGCCGCACCTTGCGCAGCCCCGGCCGTCGGCAGCAGCAGCACCGCCGCCGCCGCCGCCTCCGCCAGCACCAGCGCTGCGCGTGGCGCCGCCGCCGCAGCCCGCAGGAGTGCCGCCGCCGCCTGCGGCGCGCCCCTCGCCGCCGCCGCCGCCTGCGCGGCCTCCGCTGCCTGTGGCGGCCCCGGGGCCTCCTCCTCGCAGCGCTGTCATCCCCGGCATCTCTTTCAAGTCGCTGGTCTCTGGCATGCCCGATGGCGCTGAGGCCGACAGGGGCGGCGACGGCCGTGGCGCCGGCAAGCCGCGCGGCGGCAAGGTGGCCAAGGGGCCCAAGCCCGCCGCGCCCCCTGCCGCCAGGGAGGGCGAGGCGGCGGCCGAGGGCGCCGCGGGGGGCGCCGGCAGGAAGGGCGCCAAGGCCAAGGCCGCCAAGGCCGGCAGGCAGCAGCAGCAGGCCGAGGGCGGCACGACCGGCGGGGCGGCAGCAGAGCCTGCGCGGCGCAAGCAGCAGCGGCAGGAGCGCCAACAGCTGCTGCAGCAGGGCCAGGAGGCCGGCCGCGCTGCCCGGACAGACGGCAAGGGCCGAGGCCGCAAGGGCAAAGACCAGGCGGCTTCTGGGGCGGGGGGCGAGTTGGCAGCAGCACCACCTGCGGAGCAGGCGTCGCCGGCCCTGCCACCCCCGGCGCCCGAGAGCGGTGCACAGCAGCCGCAGCAGGTGGCCCAGGCACCAGCGGCAGTAGAGCAGCCGGCCCCACTCCCGCACCTGCTCCAGCCCCAGTTCCCACTGTTTGCGGCGCCGCAAGCGTCGCCCGCCCCCGCCGCCATCGCGGCCTCCGCAGCCCCCGCGGTGGCCGCCGAGGCGGCGCCCGTGGGCAGCGCGTTTGGCTGGAGCTCGCCCCTGGCCGGGGACGTGGCGAGCCTGCAGCTGTCGGCCATGGGGGCGGCGGCGCCACCGCCGCCGGCCGAGGACGCGGCGCCCATGGAGCTGCCTCCCACGCTGGACCACGAGTTGCTGGAGCCGGTGGGGGCGGGGCCCCCGCCTGGCCTGCGCGATGTCATCACTGCGCTGCCGGCGGACCTGTCCCTTGACTTGCCCGGCCCGGCGGGGGTAGTGCCGGCGCCGGGCGCCGAGGCGCCCGCGTTTGCGCTGCCGCCGCCGCGCACCGCCGCCAGCCCGCCGCCGTTCCCGGGCGGCCTTTTCCCCATGTCGGCCGGCGGCGCCTGGCAGCCCCAGGCTCCCCCCCAGGTGCGGGCTGTGTCTCTGTGGTCGGCTGGGCGAGCTGCTGGGCTGGTTGGGCACGGTGGAGCATGTGCCGCAGCTGCGTGCGCCGTGCGCCTCAGCAGCTATCACACATCCCTCGCTGCCCGCCCCCCCCCCCTCGCACAGGAGACCATGGCGCTCTTCTACGGCAGCGCCAGGGCGGCGCCCCCGCAGCCGCTGCTGACGTTTGGCAGCCACGCCAGCATCCCGCTCGGCGCCGGCGCCGTCGGCGGGACCATGCAATTTGGGCCGGTGGCCGCGGCGTTTGGGCAGCCCGAGGCGGCGGCCTTCCTGCCCACCGGGCGCCAGCCCGACTGGGGCGGCCCCTTCCTGGCGCCCCCGGCCTCGCAGCCGCAGCTGTTTGGCGGCATTCCCCCCACGGCGGTGTTTGGGCCGGGCAGCGGTGCGCCGCCACCGCCGCCGCCCACGGTCCCCAGCAGCACGCCCGCCATGGAGTCACTGCTGCCGCAGGACGTGTTTGGAGACGCGCAGGTCGCCGAGCAAGCAGAGGGGCGGCTGGACGGAGCAGCGGCGCAGCAGCACCAGCGGCGGCAGGAGAATGGGCACCCGCGGGGCCGCGGGCGCAGCAGGAGAGGGAGGGGCCCTGGGGCCCAGGGCCAGGGCGTGCCGCGCGGGCCCCCCCCGTCCGGCCTAGCGGGCGAGGGGCGCGGCCCTGCCGCAGGCACGGATAGCGTGGGCGGTGGCAACAGGGGCAGGGGTGGGCGTGGCGGCAGGCCCCGCCAGGTCCGGCCCCCCAAGATTGCCCCGCCCCCCGGCATGTGAGGAATGGATGTCGGCTCGATGGGTGCCTTGCTTTGCACTGTGCCCCCCACATCACGTTGACAGCACCGCGCAGCTCGATGGGTCACTGAACTGAACCGGCGCGCTGGTGTAAGCAATCGACCTTTCAAAGTGTTCGAGTGGGCGCGGGGGCTATGGACAGCGGTCGGCAGCTCCTGCGGCACAGCGCCCAGCGGCGCCGTCCTTTGCTGTTGCCGTTACACGCCACCTCCACCCCGCGACTTGAGCAGCGCCAGCCAGAACTGCGAGATTGTGCTCACATCCGCCTCGCGCAGGCCCAGGCGCGCCCAGCGGCCGAGCATCCAGCCGTCGGCGGGCCGCTCGGGGTAGACGATTTGGGCGGCTGCGTGCAGCGCCGCGGCCGCGAGCTCGGCGGGCCGGTATCCTTGCGTGCCCACGCCGCTGGTAACCATGTCGTTGAGCAGGCAGGTGGCCACCCCCACCTCGGCGCGCGTGGCACCGATCACTCTGCAGAAGCAGAACAAGTACTTGTGGGGCTGCTCCACGTCGATGCGGAACTGCAGGACCCGCAGCAGCGTCTGCTCGTCCTGCTCGGGCAGGTGCAGAGAGGGGGCGGTTGGCGGGGGCGCCGCAGGGCGCCCATGCAGAGAGGAACTGAAGCAGCAGCTGGGAACGGTCGGCTCGCGGGAGCGCGGTGCGCTGGCATGCCAAGCATTCGCAGCCACTCCCACCTGTATCAGCAGGTCCTTCTGCCGCGTGTAAGCCTCCCCCACCAGCATGTCTGCCTTGGTGAGCGGCTGCAGCCGCTGCTGCTCCGCCGGCGGCAGTGGCGGCTCTGCCGCGCCGGCCACCGGATCTGGCGGCGCCGGCGCATCTGGCGACGCGAGAAGATAAAACACGGCGTTGACCAGGTCGTTTGTTCGCAACGGCGCCTGCACGTGCGAGCGGGGAGGGGTGGCACGACGGTCATGGAGGGCATGCACCGCACGCGTGATCTGTGCTTGCTGAATCGGCAGGGCTGCATGCCTGTGAGCACTCTCACCTCCTGCACCTTGGCTGCGAGGAAGATGCAGGCCGTCACAGTGCGCTGCACATGCACACATGACGCATCCATTAATCTGGCGGTGGACGACGGGGGGCAGGCAGCGGGCAGGTGCCTTGCCTCTGCATCATCTGCTGCATCTTTGCCTCTGCAATCACCTACGTCTTGCCTTTGCCCTCACCTGCACGCTGGCCGCCATGTTGCTGCACTCTTCGTGCTGGGCTGCCTTGTGCCGAAAGGCATGGTAAAATGAAAGCGCCGCGACAGCCACCGCGGGTGGTAGCTGCAGCAGGTCACACGAGCGCTTTATGAGGTCTGCCATTGCCGCTGCAGGCACAGGAGGGGCGGGCACGCAGGTCAGCTTGCAGGAGCCCGCTGCGGCTGGCGACGAGCGGGCGGGCGGGCGGCATGGTTGCTGCACAGAAATGAGCTTCCAATCTCTTCCCCTTGCCCCAGCCACCTGCGTGGTACGCTTGGGCGAGAGCGCTGCGAATGAGTGTTTGGCAATTTGCGCTCCTCCAATTGGGCGGCCTGGATGCTTGCAGCGTCTCCACGGCGATTGAACAAACAGAGAGGAGGTGCAGTTGCACTGTCTCCGCACCCCTACTTTGGATCAGTGGCGAGGAGCTTGCCTCGGAGGCGCATTCTTTTCCAACTGCACTTCCTGTAGCACTCACTGGACCGATCGGTGCTCGCTTCTGAGCTATCGCTGGCATGGCGCTCGCAGTGGCCTGCAAGCCCACCGCCGCTACAAGCAGGCTCTGGAGGCTCCCGCGAGTGTTGATTGTGGCCAGGTTGCACACCAGCACCAGCCGGCCAACCCGCGCCGCCGCCGCCACCTCGGCTCCCGCCGCGCCGGCCGTACAGGTGCGTGCAGCGAATGCGAGCAGACATGCTTTTGAGTACGCAGCTGGGGCCGACAGCTGGCTCTGCAGCCATTCTCATTCCCACAGCTCCCGTGTCCCTGCCGCAGACCGAGTACGAGGCAGCGATTGGCATCGAGACACATGTGCAGCTCAACACGCGAACCAAGGCATTTTGCAGCTGCGCCAGCGAGTTTGGAGCCGAGCCCAACACGAATGTCTGCCCTGTGTGCTTGGGGCACCCAGTGAGTGAGGGGAGGGGATGATGGCCGTTGGGGGTGCTGCACACCGTGCCGGATATCTAGGGCTACCTGCTGACTGACCCTATCCGGACCCCAATCTAGCCGCCAGGAGCGGCCCTGCCAGACCGCATCGCTCTGCGCCGCTGAACATGCGACGCGCCCCACCCGGCCCCCTTCCCGCGCCGCAGGGCACACTGCCGGTGCTGAACGAGGGCGTGGTGCGCAAGGCGGTGCTGGCGGGGCTGGCGCTCAACTGCCGCGTCGCACTGGCCTCCAAGTTTGACCGCAAGCAGTACTTCTACCCCGACCTGCCCAAGGGCTACCAGATCAGCCAGTACGACGTGCCGCTGTGCGAGGGCGGCTGGCTGGAGGTGTCGGTGCCCAGCGGCGCTGGCGGCGCCACCCCCGCACCCAAGCGCGTGGGCATCACGCGCGCGCACGTGGAGGAGGACGCCGGCAAACTCGTCCACGCGGGCGCCGCCTCGCTCTCGGGGTCCACCGCCTCGCTGGTGGACTACAACCGCGCGGGCGTGCCCCTGCTGGAGATTGTGTCGGAGCCTGACCTGCGGTCGGGCGCCGAGGCGGCCGCCTACGGCGCCGAGCTGCGCCGCGTCATGCGATGCCTCGGCGTCAGCGACGGCAACATGGCCGAGGGCTCCATGCGCTGCGACGTCAACGTGTCGGTGCGACGGCGCGGCGACGCGGCGCTGGGCACCAAGGTGGAGGTCAAGAACATGAACAGCTTCAGCGCGATGCAAAAGGCGATCGAGTTCGAGGTGGAGCGCCAGGTGGCGGCGCTCGAGGCGGGGCGCGGCGAGGAGGACGTGGTGCAGGAGACGCGGCTCTGGGACGAGGGCTGCGCCTGCACCTACAGCATGCGGCGCAAGGAGGGGCTGGCAGACTACCGCTACTTCCCGGAGCCTGACCTGCCGCCCCTGGTGCTGGACGAGGAGTATGTGGCGGGCGTGCGGGTGAGGCACGGGAGGAGGGGGGGGGGGGGGGGGGGGGGCGGGGGGGGGGCGGGTGGGGGGGGGGAGCTTGGGGGGNACACAGCCGAGTCAGCGGAGTCAGGCACTCCACTCCATGCTGCCAGCTTGCAAGGCATTGCTGACACCCATGTGCGTCAGCCGAGTGAGATGAGCTATGGGTGGAGAGAGCTGCCCACGCAAAGCCTGACTGACTGACTGAGGTTACACACTAGCGCCAGTACACCTGGCGGGGGCGGATGCCCCGGGTGCAGACCTGACCAACTGGGTGATCGCAGCGGTAGGAGGCCGGGTGCTGCAGGCATGGAGCCCCATCGTTAGCCGCCCCCTTTAAACCACCCACCAAAGGAGAGGAGCGCAGGAGAGGAACAGAAGGATAAGACAAAGACACAGGAAGGCAGAGCGTCCTCAACGATAGGCCGCAGGCGGCGACAGCCAGCAACAGCATCAGCAGGCCCCGCCCATGAAAGAATCCAAAGGGATACAGGCAAGGCAGGCGAACGATGCCGGCACAGGCAGGCCGCCACGGCAGCGGCGGGCAGGAGGAGGCAAGACGTAGGGAGGGCGGGGACAGGAGGAGCGGGAGGGGAAGAGAGAAGGGACAGGAGAGCAGGCGAGCNGGGGGGGGTGGGGGGGGGGGGGGGGGGGGGGGGGGGGGGGGGGGGGGGGGGGGGCGCGGGGGCGCCTGGCGTGGGGTAGCTAGAGAGGGCAGAGGTGTGAGAGCAGGTGCAGCAGCGTGCCATAGCCTACTCGCACCATGCCCAGCTGTCGTTCGCACCCTGGCTGCATGCTCAACACTCCCCGTCTGCCTGACGCCCTGCTGCGCAGGCCAGCATGCCCGAGCTGCCGCAGCAGAAGCGGGAGCGGTACCAGGCGCTCGGCCTGTCTGCCTACGATGCCGCCGTGCTCAGCGACGACATCGGCACGGCCGCCTACTTTGACGCGGTGCTGGCGGCGGGCGCGCCGCCCAAGCCCGCCGCCAACTGGGTCATGGGCGACGTGATGGCGCACTGCAAGGAGGCGCGGCTGGAGAGCATGGGCGAGCTGGCCATGGCGCCCGCCGCGCTGGCAGAGATGATTGCGCTGATCGAGGGCGGCACGATCAGCGGCAAGATCGGCAAGGAGGTGCTGCCCGCGCTGCTGGCGGGCGAGGGCAATGGCGGCGTGCGCGTGCTGGTCGAGGCGCAGGGGCTGGTGCAGATCAGCGACCCGGCGGCGCTCGAGGCAATCGTGGATGCGGTGCTGGCGGCCAGCCCCAAGCAGCTGGAGCAGTACCGGGGGGGCAAGACCAAGCTGGCGGGCTACTTTGTGGGGCAGGTGATGAAGGAGTCCAAGGGCCGTGCCAACCCCGAGCTCTTGCAGCGCATCCTCATGCAGCGGCTGCAGGGCCCCGCGCCGTGAGCGGCGCCGCGCGGCCGGTGGCCCGCGCCCCCCTGCCTGCTTCTGCCCCTTGCCTGCCACAATTGCTAGCTGCTCCCTGCAATCAGCTTCTCGGCATGAAGGATTGCCGAGGACTCGACACGGGGCGCCACAGGTGTTGGGGCGTGTGGGTGTGTTGCCGGCTGGGGTGGAGGGGGGCGAAACGGTCTCGCAGGCAAAATTCAAAAAATTGTCCTTTTTCTGGCACAAATACGATGTGTGTCAGGGCTCGGAGGCTGGTCGCCGCCTCTGGCAGCTCAGCCAGGCGACCCAGGCGGAGGTGACACAGCCGAGTCAGCGGAGTCAGGCACTCCACTCCATGCTGCCAGCTTGCAAGGCATTGCTGACACCCATGTGCGTCAGCCGAGTGAGATGAGCTATGGGTGGAGAGAGCTGCCCACGCAAAGCCTGACTGACTGACTGAGGTTACACACTAGCGCCAGTACACCTGGCGGGGGCGGATGCCCCGGGTGCAGACCTGACCAACTGGGTGATCGCAGCGGTAGGAGGCCGGGTGCTGCAGGCATGGAGCCCCATCGTTAGCCGCCCCCTTTAAACCACCCACCAAAGGAGAGGAGCGCAGGAGAGGAACAGAAGGATAAGACAAAGACACAGGAAGGCAGAGCGTCCTCAACGATAGGCCGCAGGCGGCGACAGCCAGCAACAGCATCAGCAGGCCCCGCCCATGAAAGAATCCAAAGGGATACAGGCAAGGCAGGCGAACGATGCCGGCACAGGCAGGCCGCCACGGCAGCGGCGGGCAGGAGGAGGCAAGACGTAGGGAGGGCGGGGACAGGAGGAGCGGGAGGGGAAGAGAGAAGGGACAGGAGAGCAGGCGAGCCAGCGGCCCGCGACGGCGCAGCGCGTCGGCACCAGCAGCTGCCGGTTTCCTTCACCACACCCGCGCCCGCCCCATCGGCACATGACGGGGAGTGCTGG